>JABUQX010013306.1:17500-30000 GCA_015478945.1 Trachelipus rathkii
GTCAAGTTAATTATACGCTAACTTCTTTCTATGATTATATATATATACTATACTATATATAATTTATATATATATATATACGAATTATATATATTTATATATATTATATTTAAGCTAATATAGTGACTATATATATAATATAATAATCAGATATATCTAATATATTATATATATATATTACTATATAACTATTATATAATATTGTATATATATCATACTATATATATATTATAATCTAGTAAATATAATAGTATAATATTATTAGATATAAAATCTATTATATATATTATATATTAGTCAATAACTAACCATCTTAATATATTCTCGTTTATTTAAAATAAAGTATGCAAATTTAAAATTTAAGCCTATTTCTGGCAACAGTTCATAGTTTTTTCATAGATTGGCCGTTAAGTTAAAGCTTTACTTAATATAGTTTAAATGATTATATCTATTATATGTATTATGAATATACTATTAGTTATATATATTTAATAAATATTGTATTAACTTTATATTTATATAAATCTATATATATAATAATTATAAATAATATATTATCTTTAATATATATATATAATATATATTATTATAATATATATATATATATGATCTATATAGTCTACATATATATATATTATATATATATATATATTATAATATACTTTATATATATTCTAGTATAATTAGTATACATTATATATGTTAACTATATCTGACTAAAGGATAATATATATATATATATATATACTATATATAGTATAATACTAAGTATAATATATATATATTATAAAATCATCGCCATACAGCTAGTAAATCAGTATATTTACAACCTAGCACTACATTATTATTATATATACTTTATATAGTATATAATTTATACACATATACTAATATCAGTATTTATATATATAGTTATATTATCATAGTTATATATTAATATATATCGTATATATAATAAATAGTTATTTTCATATATATATACTATATATATCCGATATATATATGTTTATATATCTATAATATTATCCGTATATATAGTATACTATAACGTTGTCCTGAAAAGATGATAATTTAATCTTATTTACGGGGGGGTGGCATTCAAATTTTTCTTCTATATATCATTGGGGTGCTTCGTATTTCTATAGTTGTGGGCATAATGTTATACACAGGTGTGTATTATGAATAAAAAATTATTATGCTTTATTTTTTTGTCTGTCTGATAATTGAGATTTGTAATGATCATGAGCGCCTAGTAAGGAAATATTATATCTTTCAATGAATTTCCTAGATTATGCGCAAAACGAATTTGAAACTGCTAGGAACTTGCATACCCTATATTTTCAGTAAGGAAATAGAAAAACAATATTAAATTTTCAAATATCGTTTCATAATAATCTACAGTTCTAGAAATCTCTCTCTTTTTTCTGGCAGACTTTGCGATCTTAGTACGGAGGTTCACGTCGGGTTCATAGCGTTTAAATTCAGCTTATCCGATCAGTGAAGATTTCGAAATCTTGAAACCAAAAGTAGACTATTACCAATAACTTGACTCTGGTATGCTATAGCTGTGGAAGGTAGTTTATCAGGATATCAAAGACGTTTATATAATATTTTCGTATCTCTCGTATTCCAATCTGAAGAATTTCAATATTCAGAAATAGCTATGTTCTTAAAGAACATGGCAGGAAAGATTGATGAATAATCATTTCCGGCAACTTTAAATTATTTTTAACAAATTTTCTACTGCTTTCATTTTTAATGCAATAAAATTATAATTATTTTGCCGGGCATCTAGTTAACAGACAGTTCAGTCGTAATCATTGCACAATTAGTTATTATGGGTCTTTTAACCAACAGTGACTTTCATCTTTCACATTACCTTTCCAAAACTTAATTCTATATTCCATAATTTTTTTTTTGGCTATCCATTTATGGATGCTCATTCCATATCTGATCCAAATACTTTCTTGAAATTGATATACCCAGTTATTCTTCACAATGTCAACCGATTTCAATACTACCTATTCGCAAAAGGACATACCATAATTCTTATATTTATGACTTTCCCATAAAGAGTACCTTTTTTAAGCAGATGATAGTATTAAAGGGGGAAGGTATTTATTTCTTAGAACCCATTTTTTTAACCTTATTCATTTATGATTCCTTTTTCGTTCCACTCCTACGTTGCAAAGTATTCATATATATTTTCAGAAGCACTATCGTTTGTTCACATTAAGAAGTTCAAACTGTTAAAATATACTGCGGTAAATATATTTATCCCTTATCACGTTAAATCCTTCACCATTTACCAGAGTACATTTCTAAATAGCTAAAGACATATATCTCCTATAACTGTTTACCTCCAAGTTTTTTTGAAAAAAATTTATAACATTCCAATTTTTTTATCTCAATCTTTGTTTATCTTTCAATTAATTTATTTTTCTTCACTTGCATAGAAGTTTAAGTCACGCACTTATCTCCTTACCTGTTATATCATTGCGCACCATTGTCCTGCTATCTTCAAAAAAATACTGAAACTTGTTAGAGGGAAATCCAATTTCATATATGCCCATTTCAAATTCTCAATATATCAAATTATTGGAAGTAACTATACTATATAACTATTACTTTCATATCACTTCCCAATATCTAAAATCCACAGTTACTCTAAGGAATATAATCCACCATGATGCACATAAATATATAATTTCCTTCTTCCTTTTATTTTATACAAGCATATACTATGGAAGTTTCTGATGCTTTCAATCTTATTCCAAAGAAATCTAATATTCCTTACAAGCGTTATGTTTTTTCTTCTTATTTGTAACTCTTGCAACCTTTTTTAAACAAACCAGTCGATATATAGTTTAAGTTTATTGCATCTACTTTTACAAAAAAATGAAGCAGGACATAATATTCAGATCTCCCCCTTTTCCCTTTAACTCTTTCATTACAGTCTATCATTAAACTGTCATTTTAAACATCTAGATAAATAAAATCGACTATCTAACCCATATAGCAATAAAATTTTCCTATTTATATCCATCAAACCAATTCTCTCTTTTTTTCAATATAAACCCTTGCACATATCATTATACCTTTCTATTCACACGGTTTTTTTCTGCAGGCGACACTAAGCGTGTAAATTACTAATCGTTGCCAGATTTTCAACATTCTTAATTTCTAGATCCCTTGTTACTACTTTAATGATTTTTTTCTCTTTTCACTTTTTTTATAATCCTTCGTTCAGGGCAAAGTTCTTCTCTCTTCATATATTTTAACATTCATCTTCATCTATATAGTCTGTCTTTTTGACTCTTTATAAGCTAGCCGATGATGACACATCTTGATTCAGTGTTGTCCTTTTATGCCTTCTGCACCGCGTTTTGGATCATCTGGAAGATTTGAAGAAAGATGATATTGTCTAGTCATTTTTTTTCCTATCTCTTTCTTGCACAATATCCCGGATTGCCAAGTTACCTTCTAGCCTCGGCATATCCCCTTGACAAATACGCATCGCTCTTCATTCAAATAAACTATTATTATTCTTATTTATTTTCAAAATCATTTTATTTAACATAAAAAAGTTTATAATTTAGTTTTTGCTTTCCTTCAGGCTATTCGGGCTTTGGTATCAAAAGTATAAATATCGTATTTTTTTTTTAACGAATTTTAATTTTCGGCTTATTAATTTCTTTTGCGGTTTTTTCATACCTTACTGTTTAGGTTAATCTAAAAGCACATTCTCAGCATACATTAACGCCATAGCTTAACTTCATAATTAATCATGATTCATAATAGGTGTCGATAATATTATCATAAAGTTTAGTTGTTAGTGTAAATGTAGACATAAATTATGCTATCTTAGGTAGGAATGTTCTTATCAAGTTGTCATTTAATTTTATTATATTATTTGATAATTAAAAATTTTTGGAAGAAATATCACTTACATTAATATAGCTGTAAGGTGTAATGATTATGCAAATGAATGTGTGTTATATTCGTAGAGGATTAATTTTTTGAGGTCATGTATCTTAGACGATATTCAAAACTATATTACACTTGAAAACATAACATTTGATATTGTATCACTGAATAAAAGACAGGCACATGCAGAAAAATCTTTGACTATTTTTAATATACTTTGATGTAATTCCTGCCAAATAATTGTTACTTTAATTGGAATATATAACTTTCACATTCCTGTTTTCAGATTCCTGAATCAAATATTAGTTTTACTGGTAAATATTGGTACCAAAATGGATACACATCTGGTAAGTACTGGTAGACTGGTAGACATCTGCATTTTAGTATTTTACTTGCAAATTTTTTACAATAGCATTACAAAAAAAGTGTAATTTAAGTTTCAAATGTTAAAGAATAACCTAATGGTAAATCAGGTAGATTAAAAGTTGCTGGGGTGTTTACAGCTTTAGATCTATAAAAAATACAAAAATTAACAAAATTCACCTAAGCTTATGATGAATGAAAAAAAATAAAATTGAATAAAATGAGCAGGCATAATATTTGTCATAAAAACTATAAATGGAATATTTCATACCTACAAATTATAATATATTATACACAATCCACAATAGTTACTGTAGGTATATAATTTAACTGTCATAATCAAAAAAATAGTGAAAAGAAATTACAAAATCACTTACATTCCATTCATGCTTATTTGAGGAGGTCATCCTTTTTCCTTGATTCCATGTCCCTTTTCCTTCCATACTTTCCTTTTAAAAAATTTAATAATGGTTCCCCTTTTCATACAACATACAACCTAAATACTTAACTACGATACTTGTTCCAATTGTTCACCATCCAACATGATTTCATACCACAGACTCTCCTCACCTACTACCATCACCTTTCTCTTATTTACATTTAATTTCAAACCCCTCCTTTTACACACACTGCCAAATCCTCTCAAATTTTCTTAAGATTTACCATACAAAACTAAATCATCTGCATACAATAAGGCACACTCCACTCTCTTCCATTCTCCATTACTCTAACAACTTCCCTACCTCCAATTCTTTCATCACCCCACCCATATCCAAATTAAAAAGCCATGGAGACGTAACACATCCCTGAATCACTCCACTATTAATGAAACCATTCACTTTCCACTCCATCTATTCTTACACAAGCTTCATTATCGACATATATACTTTTGATTCCATTCAGAAGCCTACCACCATCTGCCACAGAGCTTTCCAATTAATCCTGTCATACGCCTGTTGCAATCCCTAAAACGTAAAACCTAATTACAATATATTCTTCTCTTATTTTCTTCAAATGTTAAAAATTTAATCTACACGTTATCGTACAAATTCTAAATGAATCATGGCCCTTCATGCAATCAGTCCCCTTAATCACTCGACAATACTTTCAGCCAAATTATACGTATATATTTTCCCTATAACACTCAAGTAAAGCTAATTTCCTGCAGTTCACCTTAATCTCTCTTACCCTTACATAAGGGTACTTAAGGGGTTTATTACAGCTCTCCACTAATTCCTTGCCATAACAACGCCCTTACAAACGCTTTCTACACAACTTTTCATGTCCAGTTCAATCACAATCTAGCCTCCATACTTGATCATTTCACCAGTAATTCTCTTATTTGCTGATTTACCATTCTTTAACTTTGTCGCCTTACCCAATTCATTATCATAATATATATTATATATATATATATATAGTATATATATATATATATAAGTATATATATATATATAATATATATATATATATATATATATATATATATAGTATATATATATTATATATATATATGGATATAATATATACTTAATATATATATATAAAATTATTATTTTCCTTCTTCCTTCGGAGTGAGGTGCGTGACATGCATCGGGAAAAAGAAAAGCAGTAGAAGAATATGCACAAGTCGAAACAGAAACGCCAGCTACATCCCCCTCTATCCATTAGTGAGAAACCTCGTCGCAGTCGGGAAAATCCACCCTAACTTCAGGGAACCGCGACTGAACCCTCACTATGGATATTGGTCAAGTGAGGGTTTTCATCCCCTGGCCCCAGGTGGGCCACAACCATACCCCCTCACAAAAAAACCGCTCCCCCGCCATTCACTCCTAATTATGCACCTTAATTCTCGCCTCTGCCAAAACTCACACCTCTCTCCTTCAAACATTCGTTCACTGACTGACTCAATCCACCTTTCTTTCGGTCTCCCAGCCGGTCGAATTCCAACACACTCACCACTACTATATATCCAACTTAAACCAACCGACCTGTCATTCATCCTTTCCATATGACAAAGAAAATCCATTCAAACATAGTTTCATTTTATTCTCGTCATTTAACCTTTCTTACACACCACACTAACTCTCTAATACGTCAATTCCTCATTTTATTCATTTTTTCTCACACTAACATGCCCCTAAGATTGCCATCTGAACACTTTGAACTTTAAGATCTATACCTCTTATTCCAGACCAACATAGTCTCACTGCTATACAATTAACGACAGGTATACAACAATACCCTTATGTAAGACCCCTACCGCACTGAAGACTTAGTCCCCCTTTACGTCCACCAACGATTTTAATTGCAGCTTCAGCCACCTTCCTGTCATTCACAGAACCTTTCCTACTACAACTTCTGCATCAATTCGTTCCTTTTCATTTCCACAATAATATCGTAATATTTAGCAACCAGACACTTGTTCCAGCTTGCTCACCATCTAAATAACTTCACAACCGAGGACTGTCCCCTCACTTACAAACATAACCTTACTCTTATCTCGTTTACTTCAAACCCTTCTTTACACACCCTGCCAATATTCTCCATCCCAATCCTCTCTCTCTCCTTCAGATTCACCCACAAAATGCAAATATCATATATATATATATGATATATATATATATATATATAATATATATATATATATATATATATATATTATATATATATATATATATAATATATATATATATATATATATATATTATAATATATATATAATATATATATATATATATATATATATATATATATATATTAATATATATATATATATATATATATATATATATATATTATATATATATATATATATATATATATAGTATATATATATATATGGTTGTGAGTGAGGACACCCCTCAGTGTGAAGTTATGTTTAGATGGTGAGCAGCAGTTGGAGCAAGTGTCTGAGTTAAATATTTAGGGTATGTGGTGGATGAGAAGGGAACGGATGATGCAGAAGTGTAGTAGGAAAGTTTGTGAATGGCAAGGAAGGTGGCTGGTGCAATTATAATTATAGGTAAATGTAAGGGGACTAAGTCTTGAGTTGGCCTGAGTCTTACATGAGGGTATGTTGGTTACCTGGTTAATTGTATGTAGTGAGACTTGTGTCTGGAATAAAAGTATAAGATTAAAAGTTTCAATGTGTTTCAGATGGCAATTCTAAGGGGCATGCATAGGTTGTGAGAAAAGAATTAATAAAATCGAGGAATGAACTTATTAGAGAGTTGTGTGGTGTGAAGAAAGGGGTAAATTGAGAGAATAAATGAAAAGTTGGTTGAGATGGTTTGGTCATGTGGAAAGGACTGAAGATAGCCGGTTGTTAAGCGGATGTATAGTGTGGTTGGGAAACCGACCGGCTGGGAGAACCGAAGAAAAAGTTGATTGAGTCGTGACGAATGTCTGAAGAAGAGAAATGTGTAAGTTTAGCAGAGGCGAGAATAAAGGTGCATGATAAGAGAGAATGGCGGGGTTTTGTATGGGGGCATGGTTGGTGCCCGGTCCTGGCAAAGGGATGAACCCTTAATATTGACGATTTCATAAGTGAGGCGTGCGGTCTCATGAAGCGCTCTAGGGTGGTGATTTTCCTGTACTGTGACGTAGTTTTCAAACTAATTAATGGTACAGAGGGGGCGGTAAGGCTGGCTTTCTTTTTCGACATTTGTCATACTTCTACTGCTTTTTCTTTTCCGATGCTTAGTAGCGCACCTTACTCCCAATGCTTGGGAAAAAAAAGGTAGATAAAAAAGATATATATATATATATATATATACTATTTATATATATATATATATTATATATATATATATATAATATATAGTATATAAGTTATATATATTATTATATATATATATATAGTATATATAATATATATATTATATGGAGTTTTAAGAATTAGAGGTAGGGGTGGTAGGAGAGGGTGTTAGACTGATGACGAATGAGAGAGTAGGGTGTGCTTAAATATTTTACGCTGATGATTTGGCTTTGCGTGGTGAATATGAAGAAAGTTTGAGAGGATTGGTAGGGTGTGTTTGAAGGAGGGGTTTGAAAGTAAATGTAGATAAGAGTAAGGTGACGGTATTGGATGAGGAGAATCAGCGGTGTGAAATCATGCTGGTTGGTGAGCAAAATTTTGGAACAAAAGGTATCTGAACTTAAATATTTAGGTTATGTTGGATGAAAAGGGATCGCATGATTCAGTAGGAAAGTTGTGAATGGTAGGAAAGTTACCGGTGCAATTAAATACTTGGTTGAAAATAAAGGGACTAGTCGGGAGTGTGCTAGGGTTCTTCATGAGGGTATGTTGTTACAGGTGTTAATGTATAGTAGTGACACTATGGTATGGAATAAGAGGTATAGATCTAAAGTACAACCTGTTCAGATGGATAACCTTAGGGGCGTGTTTGTTGTGAGAATTGATAAAATGAGGATCAACAGTGTTAAGAAGTTGTGTGGTATGAAGAAAGGAATAAATGAGTGTGTATAGAGATAGTATAGTCATATGGAAAGGATAGATGATAGACGGTTGGTTAAGCGAATGCATAGTGGCGAGTGTGCTGGAAATCGACTGACTGGGAGACCAAAGAAAAAGTGGATAGAGTCTGCAAGGGAATGCGAGGCTGGCGAAGTGAATGGCGGGAATTTTGTTAGGGGATATGGTTGTGGGCCTGGTCCAGGGGATGAACCCCACATTGACAAGATACCACAGTGAGGGTTCGTCGCAGTCTTGTAAAGTTCTAGGGAGGATTTTTTTTCTATTACGACAAGCTGTCACTTAAGGGTATGGAGGGATGGGGCTTTCCTATTGATTTACGTCATGTTCTGCTACTTTTCTGTTTCCAGTGTGTGTTACGCATCTCACCCCAAATTTGGGGAAAGAAGGTTGATGATGAATATATATATATATATATATATATATATATTAATATATATATATATATTATATATAATACTATATATATATATATATATATATATATATATAATTTTATTATCCACATCCCATCCTCAGATTAGGGGTGAGGTGGGTCGCATACACTGGAACAGAAAAGTAGCAAAATAACATGACGCAAGTGGAAAAGAAAGCCCCCTTTACCATCCCCTTTATACCCTAAAGTGAGAACTCGTCACAGTCAGAAAAATCCACCCTAGAGGTTTTAAGAGACTGTGACGGACCCCTCCGCTGTGGTATTCATCAATGTAGGAATTCTTCCCCCTTGGGCAAAGTCCATAATAACACCCTCGAACAAAACTCCACTATTCACGTCCTGTACGCAACCTTTCCTTCTAGCCTCTGTCAAAACTCATCATTCCCTTAAACGTGACGCAATCCCACTTTTTCTTCCAAGATAAGTCTCTCAGATGGTCGATTCCCAGCACACTCACCACTATACTCCGCTTAACCAGCCAACTTTCATCCTGCCTTTCCGATATGGATAAAACCTTAAATCTCAATGTAAATCTCCGTTTATTCCTTCGATCATTTATGTGACCTTTCTACACCTAACAACCAACAAAGCTTACATACAACTCCCTAATCCAGCGTTCATATCCTCATTTTTCATCAATTTCTTCTAACACCTAGCACGTCCCTAAAAATATTTTTATTCAACGGACCTTTAAAATCACTAACAAAATTGATCAATCTAGTTTTATGAACAAAGTTTGAAATCCTATAGTTTATTCTCAAATTTATATAGGTTAAGAACAGAAATAGGACCAGCTAAGAAAATATATTTGAATATTCAGCACTAGACGGTCTTTTGTCACCCAACCATTTTTTATGCAGTTAAAAATTACTCCATAACCCATTCGATAAAGACATGAAAAACAAACCGTAACATCACATTCATTAATTATCTGTTACAGTAATCTGAGAATGACTGACCACTAGAGAAATGATGTTCCATATTTTTAAAAACTTCCTTTAACAATAGAAAAAAAAGGGCCTGACAGAAAAATTTCTTCTGATACATAAGTAAAATAACAAGCAAAGGCAACCAATAATTAAAAACTAAAAATAAAATAAAGCGTTTCGGAAATGTCACGATGAATCTAAAACACTGTCTAACAAACTAGATATAAAATCAATCAATATAAATCACTGGTAAGATGCAACACGAAGTACATATAGAAACTTAAATTATGAAACATAAACACACACGACTCAACAAAACATATTAACAACGTAAACAAAGAAATTTTTTTTTTTTTTGAATTTACAAGAAAACAAGATTACAATTGGGAGAATCACTATCATTCTTCAATGGGTTTACAAATTTTTTTGTTTTAACCTTAAAACAATTTAAACACGATACACAAAAAAAAACATATGAAACCATTTTATTTTTTAATTTCTTGGCATGAAAAATATGCAAATATCATGAACGAATAAATCAATTACAATATTTTTAAATGCAAGTATAAATTGGTTCAATAATTTAAATTTTTGTATAAATATTAAAACAAAACTAATGTAACATATGGATAATCAGAGCCCTGTAAAGCTAGTATTCTAAAATAATTCAAAAGGGGAGAGGGGAAAGGTGAAACTTTAAATACATCACTAAAAACAAACATCCCTTAAAACTTTGAAATACATATATAAAGTGTAAAATGAAATAAACATAAAATATACACCAAAAGTTCACACTACACACAAAACCATTTTTTCATCGTCAGATGGTAGTCCTCTTCACACAGACCTTAGAAAATTCCTCTGACGAAGTGGCAATGCCTTCCATGCCTGAGGACCTTTCTTGTGATACCTCGCAGGTCACAATTAAGGGTCTCAGGGAATGGATGACACGCAGTAAAATAAGGAGTCACTAGGTCACATTTCATAGAACACAAAATCTGCAAATAAAATAATTAATCAGTTCAAGAGAATCCTCAATAATAATAATAATAATAATAATAATAATAATATAATAAATAATAATTAATAATAATAATTAATAATAATAAATAACAATAAATAATATTAGTAATAAATAATAAATATAATATAATAATATAATAACTGAAGTAAGTGTTGCTAACGACTAAATTCAAAATCAGTTTTCAAATTTTTGAAGCACCCTAACCGAAAAAGAAGCTCCACCCGCGAATATTGGTTAAAAAAAAAAATCCCCCAATAGTGGGCGGGGCAAAGGGAGGAGCAATGACGTCACAACCATTTAAATTTGAATTCAAATTTAATAACAACTGACAGAGGAAAATCAAATACCACTTAGCCATTAAAAATAAACTTCCCCAAAAATACTTTTTAAATTCCGTCAGAACAGCATTGGCGCTTAATTCCGTAATAACATCAAAAATGATAAAAATTGTTATGGAAAACCCAAGTATCTACGGACCGATGACAGCCACGCCCATTTTTAATATTTCTGTGGTCTGAAGCGACATCTACGGCATCATTTCAAACTATTTTTTTTAAGTCGTTTTAACGCTAACAGGTGTCACTAGGGGGGCTTTTTAATATATATTATATATATATATATACTAATATATATATATATATATATATAATATATATATATATAATATAATATATAATAAAATATTATATATATATATAATATATATATATATATATATATATATATATATAATATTATATAATATATAATATATAACAAAATTGTAATAAAATTAGGGCAAACGTTTCCGGAATAAATCTCCTCTCTTCTAATGGGGGCTCCTTCAGAATCAACCCTTTTTCCACACAATCCCATTGGTTTTATTTTGTACAGGCATATAGTCTATACTTTTTATAGCGTCGCATCATATAACTTGGGTAATTTCACTCACAAAATCAGATGTGCCGAACAATTCTTCCTTAAAGGTTAGTCTATATGGCTTTTAAACCTCATCAACTTGCCAAGCTTTTAACAACTTTTTTTTAAAGGCGCAGAACTGCTGGCTGCCTGCTGTTTTCACACTTAAAAATAAAGGGAAAAAAAGAATGAATATCAACAACCAACACAAAAAAAAACTGCTCTTTCTATGTTGTGTCTATGACCGATCTTCTCCTATTGGAAGGGTTGTGTTACTCCTCTTCTCATACACAGCTTATCCATCCCTCCTCTCAACTTTGTCCACAAACTTAGCCAATATGCTCATTCTTTCACGTCTTGCTTGGTAAAGTTTCAGGAATACTTTCGCCATTGCTTTTTTGAGCTTCAAATACCAAACATCAATAT
>JABUQX010013306.1:35000-62500 GCA_015478945.1 Trachelipus rathkii
CATGTTTACATTTGAATAGTGTCAAAACTGAACGTGACAGACAAAAACAATACGATTTTTGTATTCAGCACAACAAAACACATAAGAAATAAGTATGGGATCATAGACAGCAGAAAAAAATGTAAAATTCGTTGACCAGTGTTATATATATGTGTATGTCTTTTAAAGTTTTATGTAAATTAAGAATTTTGCTTATAGCTGAGAAACTCGAACGTCTTCCCAGTTCAAATGTTTGACGTTTGACAAAATATTACTGAAAACGACAATCATTTTAAAAAGTCGGCGAAAGCTTGTAAAAAATATAAAATAATAAATATAAACATTCATAGGGAGGGGGGGGGGGGGTTTGTTGAGCGTTTTTGCGGCAATTCATTACTACTGTCCTACAAGCTCAGAGTCAACTTCGATAAACTAAACATTCGTTTTGAATGGAATAAACTAAGAAGTATAACTAGAGCTGAAAAGGTGCTGAGGCTCATTAAAGTTAACAAATAATTATGAAAGGAATTTTTTTTAATTTAGCTACTTATTAGTCATTAAATAATAATAATAAAAAAGCGATTCTATTATTTATCTTATTTTAAATGAATAAATCATTTCATATTTTTAATTTCATTTGCTTAATATAAAGTTTCATATGTAATTAATTAAGTTAAGGAGTTATTTAGTACATTTGGAAATCAGATATTTCTTATCTCGGCAAACCACATGTGCAAAATCATTATGGCTTATATTAATGGCAACCTACTGTATATACTGTGTTATATAGTGTATATTTATTAAACGTAGTATAAATTTGATTTTTTTTTAATGAGAATTATAATATACCAAAATATAACTTAGATTTTAAATACCAATACTGAATATATATATATATATATATATATATATATATATATATATATATATATATATATATAATATATATATATATATATATATATATATATATATATATATATATATATATATATATAATAATATAATAATAATATATATATAATATATATATAAATAATATATATATATATATATATATATATATATATATATCTTATATTCTTTATATATATATATATATATATATATATATAACCCTTCTTCTATCTTCATCTTGGATCCCCAACATAGATTCAGACAAATACATCCCACCACTATACTACTAACCAATTTACCCCACCCCTTTTCGCACCCTCCTAGTAATAATAGACATCAATAATGCAAAGTGTTAAATACTAAATAAACATCAATGACAATGAAATAATATTAAATTTTATATCATTGTCATTTTATGATTTTTGTACCTCCACTTATACAAACAATGGGTCCCCAAGGAGCCATTTCTATCACCAACACTATTCCTAATTTTCTTGTTACGACCTACCACATCCCCTTTTATAAAAATCAATAACTATGCATACGACTAACAATCACAGCCCAAAAACTCCTCTACAAATACATCACAAAATAAAATGGAACAATATTTGACTATCAACAAATAGAGTGACTGCCTCATAAATCATCATGCCCCAATTTACCTTATAATCAATACCCATCAACTCTATTTCCTTTCCAAACACTGTGCCCTTACCCAATACACAGCCCATCTGGGTTTAACCTTCAACACAGACATTTATTTACCCCATGACAATGTTAGCTTCTGGCAATCCAGTAAAAGTAAATTTTATGAAGACACTGGTTTGAAATTTTGGCCAAAACAAAAGAGACTCATAATAGTACACAGGTAATACCTCCGTCCCATCTTAAACTATCTTCCCAGCCTAGGAACCATCAATATCAAAGTCCAATTGAAAAACTAGAAGCCGTACCAAAATAAGTTCTGTAAATGGTAACATAGCTTTTTAACCCTCCACACCCCATCATCAAATATATAACCAGAAACAAGAAATTATTCCCATAAGTGCCCACCAAAATATATGATAGACTGTCAATTATACACATACGTTAACAATGAACATTTTAACACTGGAAAAGATCACAACAACTTTGGCCATACTATTCCAAGCATTTACAACTGAGCTCCCCCTCCCAAGACGCTCCATTGCTAGACACTATTCACGGTTCATCTTGATACAGAAGTTCCGCATATCCAAATAACACCATACTCTGGGAACAAACGCCCGAAAAATATCCCACAGAACCGGCAAACTAGACTAATGCTGCTGTCCCGCTTACGATCTCGGCACCATCCCTCCCTTCAGAAATATAAAATTCATAATGCTCCCTCCCCCCACTGTCAAAAAATATTCCTCCCTATCAAATGACGACACAAAACATCTCTTGCTTGAATGCTCGGACCTGAGGGACATTAGAAATAGTTTTGACGCAATCTTTCCGAAGGATCTTGGGAGTCAGACCTGCTGTATTGGCACAATATCTCGAGATCGCCCGTTTCTCTACCTATTCATCGTACTATACCAAACTAATTTCAGATTCTAACAAAAATTCCCTTTCTTATACGAAAAAAATTGCAGATTCCGCCGAATCCTCGTCCAATTATATATATATATATATATATATATATATATATATATATATATATATACTACTCTCTCCCAAATATATATAACATATTTTCTATATATATATATCTTAACATACTTTCATAACTGTATATCTTACGAACTAGATTGGTTGGCTTGTGATTCATATTTCGGCCTGAACGTAGTATCGCACATCTGGGGTGATTCCACTCCCGCAGCTCTCCTTGAAGAGGTGTAGTCTAGGTCTTTTCGTCTTATTATAACTCTTTCTGCTCTCATTACCTCTCTAGGCTCTTTTTACCCGTCGAATTATTGCCTCACCTTCTTATAACGGACATTTACGACTAACACCAATTGCTCTTCTGAATAACTTTCCAGTCGCATTCTTCCTCCATTGAAAAGGGGCTCGTGCCACACCCTTTTCCCTACAGTCTCATCATTTCTCTATTCAGCTCTTGACGCCACACTTTACCGCTATGCTCAATCTTCAATCTTATACAAACTCCACTGGTAAAGTCTGGAACAAATTTCCATTATCTATTTTTCCAACTACCTTTCACTTAGACACTTTCAAAAAAACGTGCATCGAGGACATATCTGCCTTTAAATTATTGACCCTAGCTTGGGAATTTCCCCAAGCTCTCGTGGAATATATATATATATATATATATATATATATATATATATATATATATATATATATATATATATATATATATATATATATATATATATATATTTTATATACCTCTCTATAGATATATATGTAGTGATAGTTTTTTGTTATGAAATCAAAATATGTTTGGGTTAATTTATCAGGCATATTCAGTTAGTTAGCATCGATATCGGTAAAAAATGACGATATGATACTAAAGCCCTATGTGTATATACTTAGAATTTTGTGTACGCTATATTTTGTTAAATATTTATATATAAGAAGCCTTCAAAACAGTTGTCGTAATCTTCTTCTATATAAGAAGCCTTCGAAACAGTTGCCATAATCTTCATATTCGAATATTTAGGAACCAAAAAACTTAATGAAATGTTGTATAGCCTAGATTTTATCATTTGTACCACGCTTACTTTATTATGTCGGCGCTGCAGAGTAGAGGTTGGGAATGAGAAATTTACAAGAAAGCCTCAGTCAATTGGCGGAGTAGAAAAAATATTGAAAGCCCGACTCGCAATCAAAAATAATTTTAAAGATTTTCCTTTCTCTTACCTTTATTGTCTAAGGTAGGGCTTTAATTTGACATCGTTACCGCAGATGAGCAAAGACGCTAGATTTAAAATGAGAGATTAAATTCGGGAGGAAACAAAGAGAACTCCACAGAACAGAGGTGTTTGAAAAGAAGGAAGCATCTTACAGAGAACAAGTCTGAAATTGCCACTGTCCACACAAAATTCAAGTGCAAACACTGTATCTCTTGTGTAACAATGGTGTCGTAAAGGTGGTGACATGCAAAAGGTCAGTTCCCTCGAGCACATGTCACTGTGGAATCTATAGGAATGAGACAAAACACCGGCTAGACGCTATTCAAAAAGAATGGTGAAACCTGAGCCTCTCACCCCCCCCCCCCTGAATAGAACATTACTCCACACAATTACGGATGAGACCCATGTACACTTGCAATTGAAGGAAAAAAACTGACAATATAATAAACAAATCCCACAATCCTTTAGTCTGCCCTAGCAACCGTTGTGGTAAGAAGTTTACAAGATATTTTTGTTTATGATGAGGTCAAGGATGTTTATACTGTGAACAGAAAAAGACTCCTGAAACATCGAAATAATTAGAAAAGTTGGTTTTTTTTATAGGGGAGGGGGAAAAGTTGAATTTTAAAAGGTTGAGACCACCACGCTAAGAAAACTCTATCCCAATTAGCAAGAATAAAATAGTTAAAATTAAAGATGGGAGGAAACTCTACATGCAAAAGAGGGGCAGATTAAAAGAATGGAGTTTCGAGTCATCGCCATTTGAATAGAAAGGGTTAGATAAGCAGCTAAGATGATTGTTAATGAAAAGATGGAATAGGGTAGGAGACAAGACAGAACCCCGAGGAACAACACTGATGACAGGGAAGTAAACCGAAGTCTTCCCATCATCAACTGCAGGCATGAAACGATTTGAAAGAAATCTAGACAAAGAAGCAGAGAAGAAGGGACACATGCCCCACCCGGTCAAATGCGTTGGATATTTCAAGCGCCACCAAACAATGACCTGACTCACAATAGTCCCTAAGAAAAAAAAAACATGAATCTTAAAGATAGGAAAGTGTATCTCCAATAGACCTAGAAAGCCACAAGTCAAGATGGTCGGAAAGAAAGGAACGAAATAAAAGATGATACAGGAAATGAATCGAGAATGATTTCAAAGATTTTCGACAAAATACAAATGAAAGGAATAGGGGAATGGGGAATGGTTAGAAGGATCAGAGCTGCTTCCTTTCTTCGGAATTGCTCGAACACATGCGCTCTTCCAACACTGAGATAAAGTGCTAATGTTGAGGCACAGAGTAAAATTGAACTAGGAACTGTGCCAGCTCAGAAGCCCATCCTCAAAACTTGGGGAGGGGTACTATCTGGGTCGCTTGCTTGCCTTCCTAACGATCATTGTTTTCAGGAACCGATGCGCTGATCAAATGTAATTACAGGTAAGGCATGGGTAACTTGTGAGTAGTAGTAGTAGTAGGATAAGGATCGCTGGAGACATACAGGTTTGACCTAGAAAAAAATTGAAAACAGCACCAGAAACATCAGAGCGAATAAGGGGAAAGAAAGACAGATTTATGTGTACAGAAGTTGTTAGAAATCTTTCGCAAGAGGTCAGAAAGATTTATCAGTGGGAGAAATAAAAAGGTTAGCGCACTTTCGTTTAGTGAAAGTCCAGTGTTCATCGAATATTCGTGCAAAGGTTTATAGCTGAATGAATATTAGCGAGATGGGGTAGAGGAACGAGAAGTTTTCCACTCCCAATATTCAGTTACTAGCCAGAATGGCGAGAGAGGTATTGAGAGGAAGATTAAGATGAAGAAATGAACCTGTTCATCCCATCAGCATTACAGTCCCCAACCTTGTCTGCCGAATCTGAAGCTTTTTCAGAGTCAAAGCATCAGCCATTAACATCAGGAATAGTTTGCCTAGAGGAGACGAATAGCCTACCAATCAACCCGACTAAAGGCCAGAAAATAAGTTAAAAAAAATGATGGAACAGTTGGAGAGAAAGCATTAAAATTAAGATATAAGGTTGTGGTCAGATTTACCAATATGACCAAAGATAGCGTGTTCTTCAGATTAACCAATATAACCAAAGAGAGCATATTTATGGGGACTAGTGGCCAATTAGTAGGTCAAGGGTGCTTCAGAATTGGTTGGGATAATCAGGAAAAATATGTAGATCGTGTCAAGAATACCGAATGAATCGTGCTTCTTTCCTCTTAGATCAGTATGAGAGGACCCAACCACTGATTGTTGTGTATTTTGAAATCGCTAAACTTAAAAGATCAATTAGGTCATCATGATTAATTAATAAATGGTAATATTTTTACTCAAATGTTCGTAGTAGACCAACTTGAAATACCAGTTATTTTATTTTAAGCACTTGATATTTAAAACCATCGGTTATCCACTTCCGCTGATATAAAAAAAAATATATCCGCATCCTCCAATTTTGAAATTTGAAATCTGATCAACCTATATATATATTTTTTTTATCATCATCATCATTTATGTGCGCAGGAACCATGTTTTCATAGAAAAAGATTTGCACACTAATAATAACTAGATATTACTGATAGTTGTTAACCTGATTACTACCCACTGTCTAATTAACCTTATAGTAAGTTGTGGTTTCTAAGCCCTTAATATAATACTACTGCTATGTCGGGTTCTTATCAATTTTGGTATTATCAGATATAGTTTTATTGCTAATTATAATATTATTACTTATCTACTGTATATTATATATATATATATATATATATATATCTTTATATGCTGCATATATATATGTACTTACTATTTAAATTAACCTTCGATACCTATATCGGTAAAGATAAAATCTTTTAGCATCGGATCTGCATCAGAATAAATTTTGGTATCTGGAGCCATGTAACTAATATAATAATATGTATATGTATATATGTATGTATATGTAGCACTCTAAAAACATGTAACAATATATATATATATAATATATATATAATATATATATATATATATATATATATATATATATATATATATATATATATATATATATATATATATATATATATATATATATACAGCATTGTAGAAACTATACTGTGACTAGTGAGGATATAGTCAACCACCTCACAAAGCTAGCGTACAGCCTGAACCTCCTAAGTTTCCCTGATCACAAACTGGTATAATAATGAAAATTAATTCTATGCTCAAATCGAGAAAGGAACGCCCTAAGCACCTATTTTTATTCCCATATTGAAACGATCCAGCAATTAAATTACAATTATCCAGGAAAATATCAATGTAAGCTGAATGAGCGCATAATATTAATAATAATAATAATAATAATAATAATAATAATAATAATAATAAAAAAAACTGATTAGCATAAAAGTTAAAAATCTATCCTTAGAAATGTTAAATTTATTCCTATTATTTAAGTTATAATATAATAAGAATTAAATGAATCCCCAGTAGACGATAATAATTGTTTGCTGGACATTCTCCTTTATTGTAAGGAAAGGGAGACATATAATTAATTAAATATAAGTGAACAAAGTCCCATCAGTTAAATATAAAAATATAAAACAAATTATAGGCATTATTAGGCTATACAATTTCAATATAAAGAAAAAAAACGTAAAGTTTAAATATTCGCTATATCTAATGAAGTTGTAATGAAAATTAAACTTTTAATTTTATGTCGAAATATCCTGATAAAAATGTACGAGATATCCGAATAGGTGGCAAATTTATTACCCATAATCAGTGGTTATGTTATCACACATGTCACTACCCCTTTATCAATTATATAAGAAAAGTACATTACTTGAAAAAAAAAAGTTATAACTATATTGCGAATTCAAATTTAGATAAAAAACCCTAAATTCCCAGGTTGGGAACCGCTTCTCCAGGTGTAAAATATAATCCTGTACATGTTAATCTCCTGGGGCTTGCCAGGTGAAGATTATTGTGCAGATATGATCTCCGTTCTACTATTTTATAGATAGTTAATAGACGAAATTATGCTTACTCGCCTCTCTATATAAATTATATTTTAGCCATATATATATAAGGTCGCGTGATAGAAGTGAACTGGTTTTCATAGTTTGGATCTAACAGCATCTGTTATACCCGTATTTAATATAATAAAAATATTAATGTATGTTTATCTAATAAAGGTGTAGAAACTGGTACCTTATGAGATATTCCGATAAATTATTATTATTATTAATTTAATAGTAGTAGTAATGAAGTCGGATTTCAACTATTGTAACAGTAAAACAATAAAAATAATAATTTTACTGACAAACTGTTAAGTCTGGAGCATTCAACGTTTCCTAATGGCAGTAACATTAGTAGCAATCACCATAATATGAACTAATTAACCAACAATATTCTTCACGATAAGTAAATAAATGTAAATTCCTAGCGACAGATACGGGAGCCCATGGGGAATTTTTGTATCAAAATTTTTGTATTAAACTAGAACGTTAGGCCTAGACCTCGCAAGGTTTTGCTATAAAATATGTACTACTCAAAAAATTTACACAATTTCTTTTAAAAAGTTTAGGAATAATAATAATAATAATAATAATAATAATAATAATAATAATAATAATAATAATAATAATAATAATAATATTTTAAATTATTAATACCTAAAATCCAGTCGATTATTATGAAACTTGTAGTAAAGGGTTGAAATAAACTTCAATTAATGATGCAAATACATGAAACATGAGGGGGGAGGGGGGGGCTCCGCCTCCCGTATCCTCTACCCGTGATTGGTTGGTCATAAAATACTTCAATAACAAACATATAAAAAAGAAACATCTCTCATTAAGATTTAATTTGAGGTTATAAATATAAAACACAAACAAACACCACTTCATAACTTTATGCAGGGTCATTTCTCAAGAGATTTGAACTTTTTTCTTTCTTTAGAAAAACTCAATTTCAAACACTTCAAAAAAAGTTTCAAAAAAAAATCCTCTAGGGTCGGTATAATTAATAATAATAATAATAATAATAATTAATAATAATAATAATAATAATTAATAATAATAATAATAATAATAAATAATAATAATAATTATAAATAATAATGGTAATAGTTCGGTTTAAGGTAATGTGTCAGATATCGATATTTTAGAAAAGATAATCGATTTTATAATAATCTCACCATGCAACGTGCCAAGTGTTCCCTCAAAATAATTTAGTATTGGAATGGTTGGTAATGATTTTTTATTTTAGGTAAAGAAAAATTAAAAATTTGATTTGCTATAAAAAGAACTTACTTTTTTTGAGTTTTTGAGCTTCAAATTGATTTATTTTCAAATTCCTTTTATTTAATTTTTTTAGTTTATTTCGAAGTAAATATTTATTATTTGTGTCTGCCATAATAAGTGTTGTATATATATATTATATATATATATAAATTTATATTTATATATATATATATATATATATATATATATATATATATATATATATATATATATATATATATATATATATATATATATATATGGTCAGATTTTTAATGCTCACAGTATGTAACCTTTAAATGCAGGTCCACAGTAAAACCGTTATATAATGGATGACGAATTCTAAGGATGGGATTTAACTTTTTTTTTTTTTTTTTTTTTTTTTTGCTTATTCATGAAAATATTTTAAGTAACTTTCCCCCATTTAGGGAACGAGCCGACAGGGGACAGAGGGACGTTTCATACCAGGATGGTGGAGACTACAGCACCAAGAATGAGCAGGGTTGGATAATCTTGGGAAAGTTAATCCCCGTCCACCAGGAGGCCAGAGACCCCCGGCTCCTGCCATCTTTGCGGTTTACCTATGGTATTCCTTTAGTTAAAAAAGAATAATTTTGCTAAAAAACACTTTGGTATTACTTTAACTAAGGAATGCCATAGGGTCCACAAAGATGGCGGAGTCGGGTCTCTCGGCCTCCCCAGTCGACTCCCTCCGGGTCTCGGAACCCCCGCTCTTTGGTCTTGGGTGTCGCGGGGTTCCTCCCGATCATCCCCCTCCGGGGCTGTCCCAGTCTTTAAATGGTAATTTTCGATGAATAAGTAAAAAAAAAAAGTTAAATCCATCCGTCAGAATTTTCCGCTGATTCCAAATATATAATTTGTTTACTGTAAGCTGCCGGTCCCTAGTTACATACTGTGGGCATTAAAAAAATCTGATACATCTATATACTATATATATATATATATATATATATATATATATATATATATATCTGGCGAGAGATATATAGATATATGTATATATATATATATATATATCCTACTGGGCTGTAAGTATATATATATATATATATATATATATATATATATATATATATATATATATATATATATATATATATATATATCTATATATATATATATTTATATATATATGTTTGAATTTTATTAAATTTTTCATAAATTTTTATTTTAAATAACACATTTAAGTTAATATATAACTATAATAAATGTTCTATTTGCATTCTTAAAATATAAGGTAAATCTCTAGAATCTATAGATGAACATATTTTATATATGGGTAGCAACAATATATAACCTATGATTATCGGAAAAAACAATCGATATTTGATAATATTACCTTCAACGAACTATTACTATAATAATAATAATAATAAATAATAATAATAATAATAATAATAATAATAATAATAAATAATAAATAATAATAATAATAATAAACAATCCTGGTTGTAATCATATATTTTACCAAGCTTGCTTTCGATCAGCTAAAATTCGTTCCACTTCAAAAGAAAATTCCCGAAAAAAAAATCTTGGAGAAAATTTTTAATCTAATAGAAGAGATATCATAATATGTATAATAATAACCAACCTTAATAATAATAATAATAATATATATAATAATATATATAATATATATATATATATATATATATATATATATATCGTAATATATATATATATATATATATATATATATATGTAACCAGCGTTCCCCATATATATATATGCTATATAACAATAATATAAATAAAGTGATATATATATCTAACTGCTATATATGTATATATAAATATATATATATATATAATATATATATATATATATATAGTGTGAAATCTTGTTAGATACGGTTAATGCCGAATATTATGATAATGGTACCATAAAGACTATATAATGCGAGTACCATTCAATAACCATGAATTTAAATATTAAAAAAAAAAACTACTTTTGATTTACTTCTTTTTATTATTACTATTATTATTTAAGGAAAAATAAACATTTTAAAAATATTAACTTTTCACAAAGCTCCTACTATTATTATTATTATTATTCTAAAACAAAGAATGATGTTATCAGCAATGAAATGGCTTTTTATTTAAACCATGCTACTTTTATTATTATTATTATTATTGTTGTTTTAAATATAAATAACTAACTAACTAACTAACTAAAGCTGGGCCTGCACACACACACACACACATATATATATATATATATATATATATATATATATATATATATATATATATATATATATATATATATATATATATATATATATATATATATATATATATATATATATATATATATATATATATAACATTGCTGTTTAGTATCAATACAATTTTAACTTTTTTTCCGAACCATTACAATAGTATATCTACCATCTCGATTATATAGGTAGATAATTGTTGAAATGAAGTAGAAGCCTATTCTTCAAGACATAATGGTTGTGTAGTGTAGTGGTGTATGTATTTATTTATTTAATATCACTATACCCATTAATTAAGATCGCTAGCGTGGCACCTTTTGGATAATAATTCTTCTTCTTTTTAATTCCAAGGGAAAATTATTTTCAATTCGCTCGCCTTTTAGAGAAGCAATAACGTCTTCCTCCATTCGTAATTTTAAATTCTTATTTGTTTTGTTGGTTAAAGGTTTCAAATTTCGTACGTTATTTTTTTTTTCGTTCAAGCTTTTTTCACCCGCAGGTCTAATCTTATTTATTTATAAGGCCACGTTTGTTTTTTTTTTGCCCTCTTATCAAGTTTGTGGTATCATTTAACGATTTCTTTAAGTGATTTAATAATTCTTTTTACCATTTCGGCTCACGTTTTATTTTAAATAGTTTGCATCTGTTTCTTCCATCGCTTTCTCACTCTTAATTTTTTTTCTTGTCGAGCAGGGCTGCGGTGTTTGAGCAGGAGCCGGATATTTTAAAATAATGGATCCGGAGCTGGGATATAGTTTGCCGGCTCCGCAAAATTTACACAGTTGTACATGCATGTAAATTAATTTTCTAGAATTATTATTATGTATATTATCACTTACATTCTTTCTCACCGAGTGGTACTTTGGTCGAATTAAAAAAATTTCTTAGTACCATTTATATTTAGAATGTCACACCATTCCCTACCATTTCCCAATTTTTCAGGAACTCAAATCTCTACTCATAAGTTTTATTTAAACCAAAAATTAAATAATATTTTATTCCGTCTTGCTTATTTAAAAAATAAATAAACAAGATATGTAGCAAGCTAAATAAAAATATAATAAAAATGCTAAATTGGTTATACCAAGATTTCGGTCTTACCACAAAAATAGTGCCATAATAACTGGCTATGGCAAGTAGGTAAAAAAATATATACAAGATTAATACCTACGAAATTTCATGCTCAAACATCTTTCCAACATCAAAAGTCCATTTCTTTTTTTATTTTTAAATTCACCAATCAATATATAGTATATATAACTATAAAGTCTGTTGAAAAGATTTTTAAACTTGATCAATTTACTCTCAAACGCAAACTAGTTTCTAATAATATCAATATTTATTCTCGCAAGAGCGGAAAATGAAACTCACTCTTATCACAAAATAAATTCAAATGTCCATTTAAGGTTAGTAGTCTCATGAGATTCTGCTCTCTTATGAGAAACAGAACTCTTATAATAAATAATATTTATTTCATTATTTATTCATACTATATATACCGTATATATATATATATATATATATATATATATATATATATATATATATATATATATATATATATATATATATATATATATATATATATATATATATATATATATATATATATAATCTACTTCATTATTGTTTTATCATTTTGAAGTTTTGAAATAAATAAGCAAACTTATTATTATTATTATTATTATTATTATTATTATTATTATTATTATTATTATTATTATTATTATTATTACTGGATAAATATTTGCCTCGAAAAGGGTATATTCACACTCAGAATTATCCTCACCACAAATTTTCGATTCTTTTTAATCTTACCGCGTGGTTTCAAGTTACAACTAATTTTAAAATTAATCGATCCACCATTACATAACTAGTTATTTATCACGTGAACAAATATACAAACATACCGTGGGACGTTGGACGTGAGGTGATAAATTTGTTATTGGGAATTGACTGATAAATAAATATGAGGGTGGCTGGGGGGGGAGGGATTTTTAGTTTACCTTTTGCAAGAAAATTTCTAAGAATATATTATTTACATCAAAAGATTCGGAGAAGAGCTTGAGAATTATATAATATCTCTTGTCAAAAGCTTCAGTATACAATAAATAATTTAAACTAACATTATTTTTATTATTATTATTATTTTAAAAGTTCTCCGAGCTTGACATTAACATTTCGCCTTTTTAAATCTGCAATGAAACTAATCTTTAGTTCGGTCATTCTAAAATTATAATAGTCATATTCAAAAAATACATAATCAATATAATAATAAATAAATAAGTAAAATTATATACTATTTTGGATTTAGTAAACTCCAGTCCTGCGCTCTCCTCACCTTCAATATAGAAGCAGTGTAAGAATTTATTTTCTTTTTTCATGTGGTCTATGGTCTACTTTCCATTTTCACTTAGGCTCCAATATAACTCTTTCTTTACTAGTGTCTTCGAATTTACTTGATTAATTTATTCACAGTTTACATTTTTAAATTCACCTTGACCAATTGTAAACAGAATATTTCTTATATCGACACATTCTATTTATTCGTCTCGTCCAATAAACCAAAAATTAATTTTTTTTACACTCATCCCCACCGCTCACGGGCAGAGTCCTATTTTAAATTAATATTTGTAATTATTACTTACAAATATGCCAAAAAGATATCTAAACCAATCAATGAATGGTCAACTTTAAACCTCGGCATACTCTAAAAAACTATCAAACTAAATACTTAACATTTAGATTAAGAAATCTTTCCTCAGTCATAAAATAAAACTACTAAAATAATTATTTTTTAAGTAGTGCGTCCACAGTCCACACCATCCTCATTTGTCATCATTATGTCATAAAATTTTTAGTTCATTTTGAATGACAAACTTTCTCTCTCCTTTTTTTATGTGTTCACCTGCGCAGACACTAGAAAAAAATGTATAAATTCAACCCCATTCACCCTTATAACCAAATGTATACCGTTAACCCTTCCTATACAAACTTACATACATACATTCAAATTTTATGAGCAACTTTTGCAGACAGACCAGTTTCAAACTGGATAAAACGCTAAATATTTTATCACACTTTTCTCAAACACCTTTCCAATGAAACTGACGAAAATGTCAAACCCTTATATAGCCTTAAGCTTATACCATTTTTCTAATGAGATAAAAGAACACACACACGATTATATATATATATATATATATATATATATATATATATATATATATATAGCATAGCATATATATATATATAGGAGATATATATATATATATATATATATATATATATATATATATATATATATATATATATATATATATATATATATATATATATATATATTAAAGTACATGTCCCAATACATGGGGTTTGAAAGTGCGCAAGTGAAAGTGCGCTGGGGAAATGAAGAAGGAATATTGTTCCATATTTTCCTGCACAGTACATGAAACAATGAGCGTAGTGATTAGGTCTAGGATCAGAGTGTAGGACAGAAAAAAGGTGCGTGTGTGTGGGGGGGGGAGGAAAAAAGTCACGAGGTCTCCTCAAAGAAGTAAACATGGGACGGGACGGGACAGGACAGTTCATAAGAGCTGTGTCAATTTTCAAATCTGGTTGTGAATAATTCAATATTCTTATTTCTTTAAATATAAATACTCTTAGCGTACAAAATAACGTGGAAGATTCATGATGTCAATTATTTAAAATAATCGAAAAGAGGCATTTCAAAGAGTGTAGTGTAATAAGAGTTTTGAGTCATTTATTTCTTAATGAGTGAAGTGAAGTGTTGCAAAACTTTGAACGAAACAACAATGATTTTAATAGCGATAATAATATAAGGACAATAACGGAATAGTTCTACATCTAGAGAGAGAATTTAGAGACAGTGGGGATATAGAATTGAAAATCCTTCACACTACACATTCAACAATGAGTTGTATGAACTGGACTTCCCCCAGATGTTATCTATACTCCATAAAAGGTCGAATGGAACCCCTTTGTAGGTCAAGCAACTTGAGAGGTGAAAGCAATTCTTAAGAAGCCTTAAAACAAGCTCTTAGAAACTCGGTAATTGAGAGAATAAATAAATAGGACATTTCCAAAAATTACCACGACAAAATACCAGGAATATTTAAGAACAGGAAAGTTTTGAAGACATATTTCAAAGATAATGTAGTTGTGTATAATATTAACGTCGAGTAGATATTGGTGAGGGAATTTGCCTGCCTCAATAAGTAAAAATGAGAAAGATCGGACATCAGATGATCCAAGGCAAACCTTTTAGTATCGCTAATTACAGCTGTGTATGATATTTTCTCGAAATAAAAGGAGCGATGCAAAACGGATATCGCCATAAGAGTGGAAAGATAATGCAAAATAGAAAGTGAGTAAGGAACAGAACAGAACCTAGACGAACACAACTATTGATAGATTCAAAGGATGAGCAGTTGGACTGTCTATAGCAACAACCAAGCTACCATGAAGAAAACAAGAACAACTACTAAGCTAATAATTACTAAAATAACTAAAATAATAACTAAAACAAAACTAACTACTAACAAACTAAGATAATAAAATAATAAAATTAAAATAAAAAAAATAAAATAACTAAAATAAAAGCTAATAACAACTACTAAGCTACCATGAAGAAAGAAAGAAAAACAAAAAGAGAGAACGATAGAAACCTAAATGGGAAACCACAAAAATCGAAATTCCTTGTCAGCTGATTTATCAAATTTCGGTAAGTTCAATACCAAAGCAAAGATGCACAAAAAATACCAAAGCGCAGGGAACCAACCCAAGCCTGAGAGAAGAGAGAGGTTGCCAGTCCAGCATTCTTTGCAGAAACCATACATGCGACCTGAGATAGGATAGAAGAATGAGATGTTTTATATTCTTTCATTTTAGGACAGATTCCAAAATTTTGGAAAGAAAAAGAGTTAAGTTAATAATAGAACCATGGTTGGTTGATTAGAGGGTTGAAAGGTCCCCTTTTACGTCAAAGGTTGAAAGAGCATAGTTTTCTGAAGGAAGTAACCATTACGCATTTTTTTTTTGAGCTGGAGAGAAGTAGAAACGGAGGAAGAGCATTGGAACTGTCTAAAATGAAATTTAAGGCAAAGGTTTGAGCAAGGAGTTCAGCTTTAGAAACCAAAGCATGACAACTACGGAGTGTCGGGAGAAATGAGGAAAGAAGCTGAGTTACAGTTGAAAGAAAGGTGGGCAGAATAGAACAAGGAAGATTCTTGCATATTTTTTATAAAGAAAAGATTATGGTATTGGTGGACTAAATTTAGCACGGTTACGGGATGAAATTTAAGTACAGGAATTACTAGAGTTTGAGAAGGAAATAAATTTCTGGAGTCGGCGTCACTAAAAAAATAGGCTATTGTTTGTGGGTTTTATACTCGAATTTAAAGGAAATGGAAGTACGTGCTCATGCCAGAATCACCTCGGTAATGCGTTCTGCGCACTGCGACAAACCCCTCCCAGAGAATCGGTAATAATTCCAAGGGAAGTCAAAGAGGTACGATTCCAGTTTATTTCACCAAAATACCAAAAACGTCTCATCACCGAATGTGGGGGAACGTTCCTGTGGAGACTAGAAATGACACAAAAGGCCACAGAAATGAGAATAAGCCATAGACATATATGAAACAAACAAGATCGTTAACAAATTCAAGTATAAAGTGTAGTAGACGTGGCTCGGAAAAAAAAGTAAAAAAAAAACAAAAAACAAACAAACAAAAGGTTTTACAGGTGGTATTGAATACATGAAGGAATGAGATGGTGTGGAAAGCCTTCCTTAATGGATGAGATATAACACTAAAAAGTCTAAAAGACTAAATTCGGTTGTAACAGAGATCTGGCAGCTAAGAATATGGGGAATAAGTTGATATGAAAGCTCTAGACTCCGTAATCTCAAAAATAGCTGTATGCAAGAAGCCACCACACGGATCAGATGAAGCATGTGTCCTTCCTCCAGGTTTTCAACAATATCTTCACATTTTTACATCGACTAGATGGCCAAATTATTTATATTTATATTTATATTTATATTTTGTTATATATATATATATATATATATATATATATATATATATATATATATATATATATATATATATATATATATATATATATATATATATATATATATATATATATATATATATATATATATATATATTATTATTTTTTATCACATATTCTATTCCCTTTACGTTCAAAGTGATAGTGATTAAGAAAACAACCTTATTCAATTGTTCATTCACAAGAAAATAAAAAAAACAAAAATTATCTTGAAGAATATTTTCATTTGCACTTTTTTTTTTTTTTTTTTTAACTTTTCTGATTTTTCTAATCTTTTTCTAGATTGAAACTAAGATTTCTTAAGTCTATCTCGCCTATCCTTATGATACAATGTAATATATTAATAAATATATTATTGATAATTAATTAACCTATCATTGAATTTTTTTATGGCTTAACTTTACCTTTATAATATTTCTTTCTCACTCTCCCCAACCTCTCTTAAATAATTTACACTTATTGTTTCCTTAAATAATAAATGATATAAAAGGACTTATCTTTGAAGTTCTCATTGTAATCTTTTATCACATTCATTTTTTCCTAATACAATATCACCCTTCTTTCTTCATCTACTATTCTATTTATGAATATTTTTCCTTGACATTTTTCCTTTATTTCTTTTCAATTATAACTTTTACCAAAAAAAAATTAATAACACCAACAAAAAGTAGTTATCTACATAGTTTACTAGGTTCCATTGTTCTATTAGCACGCTACGTCGTCTGTCTGGATAGAACTATGCTGAAAACCCTTTTCCCTCCCCCCCCCTCCATTCGACTAATTCAGCATAAAAATAGTTAAATTCCACAAAATGTACTTGCTACACAATTCTGGCATACTCACACAGTATAACACTACGATTTATATAACATGATGATATATAGCACACAGTAATACAATCCCATCTGAACTATAAAAAGAAAAAAAAAATCCTATTCAATTCATTTGAAATAAAAAGGAATAAAATATCCTCCCTATCAAGATCACAGACATTCATTAATAAAGATACAAAATTATCAACTAAAGAAAAACAATTAGTTTGAAAACGCGCTAACTGGAATTAACCCAACATATACATACATATAACTACACTGTAATACAGATTAATTAATTAATAATGATTAAATATACGCAACCGGACCACCGGTTCAAATCTCACATCCCATCACCACTAAAGGAAGACATCCAAATTTTGATAAATGAACCTTTTTTTTTTAAGCGGCAAATCCAATGAACAAACTAATTTATAAAACATAAACCTCAAGATAATATCACATAATTAGCAAATTTCTCTGGAAATTTTCTTTAATTTAGATGTCTCAATAACATTAGGGTTAATTAAACAAGCTCAGAAATGTAAAAACCGTAAAATTATATATATATATATATATATATATATATATATATATATATATATGTATGATAATATATATTTTATATATGTATATAAAGATATATATATATAGTATAAGAGGAGTATATATATATATATATATGTTGTTATATTATATAACCAAACAAATATATATATATATATATATATATATATATATATATATATATATATATATATATATATATATATATATATATATATATATATATATATATATATCCTTTACAGGTTGTCACCACTGACGAGCAAGGCATACTTTAATTAAAGAAATGAAGATGAAATACAGCATAAAAAAAAAGATTTGGAGGGAGCTCCACAGAACAGAGGTGACTGGAAAGAAAAGGACACCACAATAAGCAAGCCTGGAATTATCAATCCTTCCACAAAATTCATGTGGAAAGCATACCTTGTCGTTCGAGGGTAACCCAATGGATGAAGGAATGCTACAGGACAGTCATCTCCCTTAAGCACCTGTCGTTATAGAACTTATAAAAAAAAAAAAAAGAGAGAGCACGCCAACGTCACGTTGCAGTGATAGAGGATCAAGGAAGTTCGAAAGCAGAGGAAACTTTATAAACTTTTTGGTTTTACATTTATCCTATCAAAAAAAAAAATGAACTGGAGCCCTCCTTCAAAATGCGAGAACAGTGTTCCATACAAGAGCGGATAAGATCCTTATATAATTGAAGTAACTGTGGGAAAGAAAAAAAATATTCGCAACCTGAACAAGGGTTTCAGCTTCTTTGAAAACGCTTTAGCAGACGTTGTGAAGTGGTTTTCAAAACAATTTTTCACAGATGAGACGGTAGAGTCCTCGAAGGAGATAGGAAAGTAAGGAGTTTCAGAAAGGGGGATATGAAGAGGTTGAGTTTTTAAAAAGAGTTTAATTTCACAAGGCTGAGTGAGGCAACCCCACTAGGTAATCCAATTCAGATCGGCAAGAATAAAATCGGAAAGCTGAAGTCAGGAAGCAATTCTTAAGATCGGCAAGAATCGGAAAGCTGAGAGCAGATTTGAAAGGAGTGGGAAATGGAGAGTCGAGTCATCGGCGCAAGAATGAATATATTAAATCTGTACCAGAGAAGATCATTGATGAAAGTTAAAATAATGTTGGAGACAGAGCAGAACATTGAGGAACACCACGATTAACAGAATAGAAAGAAGAGGTCACTCCACGGACAAGTGCAGATATGGAACGATCTGAGAGGAAACAAGACATGAGTAAAGCAAAGAGAAGGTGGAAATTCAAAGGAGCGAGTCTAGAGATTAGTGATCAATGTCATACCAGGTTAAACCTGTCAATGTATCATGCACCATTACACAACTCCCCATTCTCCTTAAAAGCAAGACCAGAAATTAGTGAGATAGAGAAGTATGTCACCAGTTGACTTCTAGCATCGAAATTCATAATGATGATCTGAAAGAAGGGAATACGATTCCAACTAATCAAAAAATAAGAATTAATTATTTTCAAAGATTTCAGGGCGATAGTTAGAGTTTCAGAGTGGCTGCCCTTTTCCGGAATATATTAGACATAGGAGACCTTCCCACATTGAGAAAAAGTTTTGGTATTCAGGCATAGAAAGTAGAGTTGAACGAGGACAGCCGTCAGTTCAGATGCACACTCACTCAAAACAAGGGGAGGAATGCCATCTGAGCCACTAGACTTACTAACGTTCATGGATTTTAGAATCCCACACATCCGGTCATGTGTAATCACAGGTAAGACATGGAACACGCAAGAGGTAGAGTTGGAGGAGGGATGCTAGAATCGCTGAGTGGAATTAGATGAAAAAAAGGATCGTAGAGATTAGCGTCATTTCAGGAGTGTTAGCTACAGATATATCAGAACGAATAAGGGGAGAGAGGCAAGAGGCCATAAAATTTTATCAGTAGGAGAAGAACCAAGGAGGATCCGTCTAATAATATCCCTGCAACGATTCAGAGTTGATGAAAATTAGCAAGGGTGACGGGAGAATGATTTTCCATACCCGATAAGTATTCTCTTTATCCTGAAGGACACGAGAACAGGTGCTATCGAATCGTGGATTTGAGAAAAAGATTTAGTTGAAGATTGAATGAACCTGCTCATCCCGTCAGCGATTATTACCTCTACCTTTTCAGCTCTTACCGAAGCGTTCTGAGATGAAACATTCCAAGGGTAATTTGCTAAGGTAATGTCCCTCAATTTGACCGATTAAAGTTCCAGAAAATACGCTTATGACAAGGTGGAACTGATGGAGAGAAATTGTTATAAATGAGAGCTACCGATAGTAGGAAAAAGGTGTATTTATATCGAATAGAAGTAGTGGTAAAGCATAAGTCAAGAATTGGATGGAACAATCCGGTATTTGACCTCCTTTCTACCTTTATCAGTGTGAGAGGAACCTAACCACTCAGTGTGAGTACGTTGAAATCCCCAAAATAGAGGACCTGAAAATTTGGATGAGAAGTAACAGTCTCGAGAGAAGTAGTAAGATATTCATGAAGAACATGAAAATCGGTTTCATTATGGGAGCAACAATGGAAACAAGACAATGGTGATAGTAGTATAGTAATAGTAGTAGTAGTAAGACAGATTTTAGAGCTTAACTGGAGGCAGATAATAATCGACATGAGCCATATATATATATATATATATATATATATATATATATATATATATATATATATATATATATATATATATATATATATATATATATATATATATATATATATATATATATATATATATATATATATATATATATATATATATATACCGTATATATATATATATATATATATATATATATATATATATATATAAGAAGAAAAAAAATATACATATACGTATATATATACATATATATATATATATATATATATATATATATATATATATATATATTAAAATACTTTTCTGTTTACTATTAAAATAGTAACTTTTATTTGTTAGTTTAATAAAACCAAAAAAATAACCACAATGGCTTAAACCAAACAACCATACTATATTCCCATAGAACAAGCTTCATATTTGGATTCCGTTAGTATAATGGAAAATGTTAGAGCGTTTCACTGAAATTCTGGATTTACATTCGGCTGCAGACAACAGAAACATTTTTAGAAAATACTGGGATAATCTTTACGATTCTTGATATTCGTATAACTCCTCGGCTTTATACAAATACCAATTGGCATTATATATATATATATATATATATATATATATATATATATATATATATATATATATATATATATATATATATATATATATATATATATATATATATATATATATATATATTATCCAATTTAATTGCTAATTAATCAAATAAATAAAATAATAATAATAAAAAAAAACGGGTGAAAAAAATAGGGATAAAACTTATGCAGCAAACAAGAAACTTTAAAGACTTTACCGATAATAATAATCATTGAAATTATTGGAACATACAAAAACACGAGTAAAAATTTTGAAGAAGCGAATTCATTAATATTTAACCCGATTTAAAAGCTAATTTACTATCAAAAAACCACGTAATAAATTATGTACAAATTACATTTACGTAAAAAAAAAAGGTTGATAAAACGTAATAATATAAGAGCCTAACTCTCCAATGTTTGTGATATTAGATCACAATCACGTGACCAAAGTTAAAGATAAAACATTTTTTGCCTGTAAATCCTGCTGCTGTAGCGAGCCTAAAGATTGCTTAAGCCGGATTTATATCCCGATTTGCGTGGGACACCTCGCTTTAAGAACTTATTCAAATACCTCAACTATACAGTATATAGAATATACCATCTGGGTTGCGATGGTGGGTAAGTAATTAGTAATGATAATATCGCATACATTGACGGTAGATCGAGTTACCATTTACGAAGCTAGAATTACATTTGTAATTATATGTTGTGTCTTAATAGCACAAGTACATTATAATTTATTATACCATAGTATAATTTTAAGAGGTATTACAATTCCATTAAATATATTGAAAAATTATTATTAATTATTATTATTATTATTATTATTATTATTATTATTATTATTATTATTATTATTATTATTATTATTATTATTATTATGCGATTCAGATTCCAAATTAGGCAATTTAGGTAAAATTATTGGTACAGATCACGAAATTGAGCTGCCTTTTCCCTTATCACGCACAGAATCTAGTTTTAAATTTTTATTTTGATTACCAAAAGTCACAAGGTATTTTTATCGATACGACGACATTGTTTCTTTATATTTTATATATATATATATATATATATATATATATATATATGGTATATATATATATATATATATATTATATATATATATATATATATATATATATATATATATATATATATATATATATTATGGTTTAGATATTATTTAATGAAATTAAAATAATACATAATTACCCAATAAATTATACAGTAGTCTACATAGCTTAGTATCTGCTAATTATTAATTTGATTCCTTTGTGAGAGTAAGAACGTTTTAGCGTGGTTCAAATGTGTATACTTTGGGGAGTGAGCATAGACAGAAGCGTGTGTAAAAAGATCTGAAAAATTATGATAGAATATTCTTAGATACAATTTGACCAATGATGAATATGGGTCAATCATTTGGTGTCAACAATTTGCAAATATGATTTTTGTAGGATGGTATCTGGCGGTAACTACTGTAACATTAAAACAAAATATTGTTAAAGAAATTTTGAAGGTTGGAGATGGGAAGGAAAATATTCATAACAAACATTTTAAAATATTGATAACGAATACAAATTCACAAATCAAAGACAGATAACTAATTAAAAAATTGATTACTATAATGTCAGATTTGTTTGGTTTTAACAATTGTTTTTTTTATACCACCCAGTAAAAAAAACGTCCTCTAAAGTCTAAATGAAAGCATATACCTAACCAATGCTAAGATTTATTTGGTTTTAACAATTGTTTTTTTTTATACAGTAAAAAAAACGTGCTCTAAATGAAAACATATAGCTAGCCAATGCATTCTAATTATATATATTTATATTGTAAATAAAATAGGAGGAAAACATTAGCAACACAATTTAAAACATTTTTGTATAACATCAAAACGAAATAACAATATTCAAAAACTAATAACTATTAATCATTTTTTCCTAGAGTTAGAAAATTGATAAGATTGTGTAAAGTAAATGCACATTTCTAGGGATTTGTTTCAAAGTTAGATTTGAGGGGGAAAAATTCTTCAAACAGTTTATCCATCCCAAACTTTTAATTTATTTTTTGAAATTGCTAATTTAAAAAGAATGGTGTTAATAGTATGGAAGAAATTTTTTTTGCCCATATATATATATATATATATATATATATATATATATATATATATATATATATATATATATAAAGATATATATATATATATATATATATATATATATATATATATATATATATATATATATATATATATATATATATATATATATATATATATATATTTAAATGGGCAAAAGTTAGAGGCTTACCAAATTTCGAGTTTTGGACAAATTGGAAATCAGGGCCAAATTAAAACTTGACAATGCTCCGATATGAGACGTTTAAAATTGGGCAAATCAAAGGAAATTATAAAAATAGAGAAATGGAGTGTGTTCCAGACTTTACCAGTGGAGTTCATGTAAGATTGAGCATAGCAGTTACATCTGGGTTCAGAGTTGGACAGAGAAATGAAGAGGTTGTCTGAAATACGAGTCGCAGAAGGTCTCCTCAATGAAGGAGACTGGAAAATTCCGAAGAGCAATGTAAATTGTAATAACGATATCATGAGGTGGAGTAATGCAACAACAATTTGACGGCTAGAAAGATTGCAGAAAATTAGGGACAAGCCTTAGAATATACTTTATCAGGGAGAGCACTATCTGTGGAACCACCCCAGATATGTGATTCATGCTCCATACAAGGGCGAACAACGTCCCTATGCAGGGCTAGCAACTGGGGTGGCGAGAAGTTCCGAAGACTCCTCAGAACATGCAACTTTCTAGGAGCTTGTTTAGAAAGAAAATAATGTTATCCTTCTAAGGAAGATCTTGAGTTTAAGAAAATATCAAGAATATTAAGAACAGAAGAAGGTTAGAGTTGTGTTTTCAAAGATACGAATATATTACAGTTGTGTGGGAAAATTATGTGAAGTAGATTGATTAAGAAAACTTGAGTTATTGAGACATTGAAAACAGCCATGTTTTCTTTAACACAATTATAGGTACGAGAAAGATCAGAGGTCTGTTGCTTCAAGGATACCCGGTTAGGTTAGGTTAGTCTTTCAAAGTGGAAGCCTAAGAATGGAGAAGAGACACACTAAAAGAAATCATTGATACAAAAAGAAAAAAAAAAAAACAGTTGGGGATGAAAGAAGAGAATTCTGAGGAACACCATTATTGACGATTTAAAGGGTAAATGGTAGCTATCCATAACAGCAGCCATTGAACGATTGGAACAGAATTCCAAAGAAGGTTGCAAAGGGAAGGATAAATCCTGAAAGAGTAAAGTTTAGAAATTAAAGCTTTGTGCCAGACTTTATCGAAAACCTTCAATATGACAAGGAGAGAGAGAGACCATATATATATATATATATATATATATATATATATATATATATATATATATATATATATATATATATATATTTATGTATATATATATATATATATATATAGAGAGAGATGATATATATATATATATATATATATATATATATATATGAGTAAAATTGAAAATAGTCCCTAAATATGTTTTTGAGAAAAGTGCAAAACTGTCTTTATTTAAAATTAAAAAGTTGTTTTATAAATCCTTAATATAAATATTTTGCCTCAAAATCTTATAATAAGAACATCAATATTAATGATGTAAATACTATATAAACCAAAAAAAAAAAATTTTAAATATTGATTTTGAATCAAAGAAAAAATAAATAAATTAAATAAACCATGGTTTTTATTAGTTTAAAAAAAAAATGTTTTTTCTCACCCTGATTAAAATACTTAAATAAACATTTGAGAGAGAGCAATATTTTAATAAACATTTTATCCCTTCACAGACTTTTAAATATATTACAAATTAACAGAACTCATAAACATTATTAATATTGAGTTAAATAATTTGAATTTGCTTATTAGGTAAAAATATAATGAAAGAATTTTTTTTTCATATATATATATATATATATATATATATATATATATATATATATATATATATATATATATATATATATATATATATATATATATATATATATATATATATATATATATATATATATATATATATATATATATATCCTCTGGTGGGGAAATGCCGGAGATCTACCAAATAACATTAGAGTTCCTGAAAATTCTCCAGTCAGCCAGTGCACAAGTCAAGGTAGTTCAGAAAATAAATCTTTACCAGTTGAATATATGTAAGATTGGGCATAGAGGTTAGGTCTAGGGTCAGAGATGAACAGAGAAAGGAGGAGACTGTGTAGCAAGAGATACAGCACGAGTCCATCTCAATGGAGAAGGAGGTATGCCACTGGAGAGTTCAGCAGAGCTGTGTCCATTGTAATAGCGATAGAATAAAGTGAAACAACAATTTGATGAGTAGAAAGATACTCGAGAGTTAATGAGAGGAGGAATTGATAAAAAGAACACCCACTACTAGCCTCGACCTTTTCAAGAAGAACTGTGTCAGTTGAACCAACTAAAAGGTGTGAGGCATAACCCATACAGGGGGGCGAACGATACCAATATAAACAGCAAGCAAGTAGGGTAACATTAAGAAATTTTGAAGGCGCCTCAGGATACCCATCCTTTAGCCGCTTGTTTGGAATTAAGGTCACAAGGATAAGAAATGCCCAAAAATATATACCGGGTTTTTTAAGCATTGAAAATCTTTTTCTCAATGCCCCAATTAGAAATTCGAGAAACATCAGAGGTTAGCTGCTCAAAGGATGCCCTTCTAGTGAAAGTTAACTGCTGTTAGGAGGAACATCCTTCAAAATGAAAGGAGCAATGTAGTGTGGAGTCGTCAGCAAAGGAGTGGATGCGTGAAGTAGTAATAGAGAGAAGTTCATTAATTAAAAATAGAAAGAGTTGGGAATAAGAAAGAACCCTGAGGCATGCCACTATTTAAGAGATTTAAAGAATGAACAGTGGCAGTCCACAATAATAGCTATAGAACAACCGGAACAGGAAAGGATATCGAAGAGAAGGATAACCAGAAAGGATATCAAAGAGAAGGATAGATCCCGAAAGGGGAAAGTTCAGAAATCAAAGATTTCAATATATTTAGCGCCTCAGCGAAAGATTCGTCGAAATGCCGAATGTCAGAGGACCAAAAAGAAAACAACCAGTAGAGCACTTGTTACGAAAGCCATACTGGCGATCTGAGGTATGATAAGAAGAATTGAGACGTTTCCAAATCTTCCAATTGAGGACAGATTAGAAAACTTTACAAAGAACAGAAATTAAAGCGATAGTTTGAGGGTCGAGAGGGTTCACCTTTTATTTGCACAGGCTTAATTAACGCACGTTTACAGCAGTAAGGGAAGATAAGAGGGAAAATGGCAGAGACATTAGTTTATCAAGGCATTACGCAAACTCGGAGGCACTATAGTTTTGAGAACCACAAAATGAGTACCATCAGGACTGTACGCCAGCTTAGCGTTAAGCTGAGTTAGAGAGAGCAGAAGTAACATCTTTAAAAGAAATTACAATAATTATGCATATATGAGTTTTAGGGGTGGGGGGGGGGGGAGGAGTAGAAATGGCTCAGGATTCATC
>JABUQX010013306.1:67500-85000 GCA_015478945.1 Trachelipus rathkii
ACGAAGGCAATGGATAACATTTGATAGGCAATGGGGTGACTGATAAGAGTAAGGAATCTCCAATATATAAACTTAAAATTTTTCGCAATTTCAAATTAAATAAAATTTAATGTATTTACCCTTGCCATTCTAACTCTTAGTATTAAATTTCAAAGGATGATATCATTACTTTTCATAAATAAACTTATTTGAAAAGTTCAAAATCAGATACGGATATATTTCATAAATTGTTCTCTTTCTCTACTTCTCCGGTCTCTTCTAACCTCTCTCCGACCTTTGAAAAAAAAAGAGCACATCATCCCCCCAAATATACCCAAAAAAAAAAAAAAAAATTGCTTCAAGTATTATAAAGTTAGAAAACCGAAAAAAAAAACAGCTCAAAATTTAGAGAACATAACAAAAAAATATTGATGCTTCGATACTGAGGAAAAATATCGATATATTGAAGAATAAAATACTATAGAAATTTTACAATACTATCGGGGGGTGGGGTGTTGGGGTTGGAGAATAATATATATATATATATATATATATATATATATATATATATATATTTATATCTTCTATATATATATATATATATATATATATATATATATATATATATATATATATATATATATATATATATATATATATATATATATATATATATATAGTTATATATATATATATATATATATATATATATATATATATATATATATATATATATATATATCGACCTCTGGCTTTCTCCGATCACCTCATCACTGTATTCTGTTCTATCTCTTCAAGTCTTCGGCAGGAAAGGCCTTCCTCCGCCTACGGAAGCGAAACATTAATGACACTCTAGGGTTTCTAATTTGTGGTATTTGCGATCGTGCTCCTTTAATTTCCCACGGTATGATTACTTCTTCGATTGGACTGGTCCCTCGGGAGTGTGAAGAACAGCGTAAACCGAGGTGATTTTCTTGTACATGGAGGCGAGGAGGCGCACATTCGAAATTCTTTTCCATTAAACTAAAATTAATAAACGTTGGTTTAGCTCTGCTTGTTCTCGTGTTATTATTTGTCGGAGGAACGCTAACGCTAAGCTGCCTTCACAAATTATCTTAATCTTCAAACTCCAACAAAAATTCTTCTCTTTATATTTCATCTCATAATGGTGAAAAATCTATTTTTCCGTCAAGTGACAATAAAAACTATTTTCTCTACAAAATGCAATGATCTTTTTTGGTTCCTCTTCCTCCTCATTCTGATATTTTGCAAAAATGATAACACTTAACTTTGCTTCTTTCTCTTTCCCTCTTTTAATATATTTCCCAAGTCGCAACTGCCATTTTAACTACCGCTGAGGCTGAACTGAGTGGGACCCACCTGTGGTTTTTAATACTTGTGCTTGAGAGTTTGCCCCCCCCTGACCTGTCTTGGAAAATCCTCTTTCCACTTGGACTTTTCCTGCCTGCTAGAAAAGTGGTCTCATTCATCCTATACGATGGTCCTATCACTTTTAACTTCCATTATTTCCAAAGTTTCCGAATCCGTTCTTAAGAGGAAGATTTAAAAGCATGTTAATTCTTATCTTATCTCTCTCTGATCGCCAGTATGACTTTCAAAAAGGAGTTTTCGTTCTATTAGTGAGATTTCCCTTCTCTCTCTCAGCTCCATGGTATTTCGGTTAATTTTTTGCTTTGTCGCTAAACATATTGAAAGCCTTTGATAGCCTAGCACAGAGCTGTATTTCCAAACTTTCCTTTCTCAGTCATTCTATAACAGCTGTTGTAGTCACCGTTAATCCTTTAAATCTATAAAAATCTATAAATAGGTGTTCCACTGGGTTTTATTCCATCACTAACTCTTGTTCCACTTTTAATCAAATACCTTTTTTTGTCACTTCAGTGATCCACTCATACGCTGACGATTCCATCCTTCTTTAATCCTTTCACTTTGAAAGGCGTCCCACTTAACGTCAATTAACTTCTGCTACTAGGAGGACGGCCTTGGAGGAACTGACCTCTGATATTTCACGCGCATTTCTAATTGGAGGTAGCTATGCAAAGAGGAGTCATCCAACAAAGTTGAAACTTTAATCTTTGAAGTTTAATATCCGAGTTTTGATGTCGTGTGGGTTAGTTCCCTTTTTACATAATTACGTCCACTTAATGGGCAGTGAAGACATGGATGTTGTTAATACCTCCTCATAAACTTGCTTGCTTCATTCACCTAATCTACATAATATTTCACACAACTACAACTACATCTTCGAAAATACAAAACAAGTTTCCCAATTTTTTTTTAACATTCTTGACATTCCCATTTCTCGTGAACTCTCTTAGGAAGATCACACATTTTTTTTCCTCTTATTAAACGTGAACGTCGTTCTTAAGAATCTCAACAATTTCTTTACACCATCCCAGTTGCATAGGGGTGTTGCTCGCCCTTGTACCACAAATCTGAGGTGATTTTCATTCACAAAGCACTTCTCGCATTGGTAGAGTCTAGGGCTTTCTCCTTATTAACTCTCCTACTCTCATGAACTCTGCCTTCAAACTCTTTACTATCATCAAACTGTCTCATCGTTCTCTTCATAGTATTGCTATTATAACAAGACACCAGTCTTTAATCCCATACATCCTCCCTTTCAATCAACACAATCTCATTCTTTCGCAGACCCAAGACTTAACCTTTATGCTCATTCTTACATCTACAGTACTAAAGGTAATATCTGGAACACACTTTCCAACGCCGTGCATCGGGGTATGACGGCAATTGATTGATATTTTTATTTGAATTTCCCAACTCTGGAGAATTTGTGTAGGGTTACTGGCCTTTCCCATCATATATATATATATATATATATATATATATATATATATATATATATATATATATATATATATATATATATATATATATATATATATATATATATATATATATATATATATATATATATAATTAAAAAAAAGGATAAGAAATAAAGTTAAGTGTGTGAAGGAGATGAATTTTCTCCGAAACATTTTGATGATGTATTATAGTGGCTGAGAAGCAAACCCATTCAGCCTCCACATTTCATCTAATTTAACCATAAACAACTCTGGGAATCCCCCTCCCCCACTGCTGTCCAGAATTCCACTGAGATTACACATGATCTTGTGCATGGGATTCTGACATCTATCAACGTGGAATATCCTAGACTTTTAAGAGGGCGTTCGCTAAGCTCCATTCTTTGCTTACTTATGTTCCTTTCAAATCGCCATCTGTTAACGGGGTGACTTCTTCATTCCCTTTAATGGTGTTTACCTTAAAGTTCCCTTTTTCCTCTTCTAACCTTACATGCCGATGACTAGACACTCCTTTCAATTCATTTAGAATCTGCTTTTGCATCAACAATTAATTGCCCCTTGACTTTAGTTTTCCAATCTCATTCTTACTGATCTGGAGGGTTTCCCGGTGTGGTTGCCTCAATTTTAAATCTTTAAAACCAAATATTGGAAATCTCTCTTATCTCTTCAATGGTTTCTATTGTCTCACCTGTGGACAATATAAACATTGTTTACGACATAAACAAAAATTGTCTCCGGTACCTCATATCACAATGGTTCATGGCTATGGAGTCGGATTCAAAGAAACTGGTAAAGCTGTTCAGGTTGGCATAATTATTTTCATCTTCAGTTACATCAACTATCCAATAGTCTTTTTCAGTCCTTGCTTGGGATACTGTTCTACCATCTGGGGAAGGGGGGCTCCAATTCCAGCTACTGGGTAACGTCGAGCCCAAGACTAAAGGACTTATATTTGGTTATTCACTTGCGAACTCCCACGACTTTATAGGCCATCTTTGCACCATAACCTTGTAGTTTTATCTCTATTCAGTAGCAGGTGATTGAGTGAATGGACCACTCGAATTCCACATCTCCTATGAAATTCCTTGGTAGCACAAGGTTTTCGTATGGGTTTTGTGTCGGAATTGACAGCTTCAGTCTTTTTTGTTGTGAAACACCTCATACTTCCCAGCCACTTCTATTCTGTGAAATTCTCTTCCACTTTCTGATATTTGCTACCGAATTTAATGTCCTTCATTTCAAAGCTTGCGTATGCGCTCGTCTCAGAGATCTGCTTTAGGTACGAGTTTGTGCGAAACTTTTCTTTTTTTTATTAATAACATTAATAGAGTTTTGCACACGAGTGGTAGTATGAGCTAAAAAGAAAAAAAGAATTATGAGCAAAAGCTAATTAATTTATAGAATACTGTAAGCCACAGACTATTTATTTCATTATTATATTTTTTTTAGTTAAATAATATTTAAATAGGCTAATTAATAGCTCTCCAGAGTTTTAACAATAACAATATTGTATTTTAAAAAAATTTATTTGGCACAGTAATTTAATATTTTTTTTACCATAATGGTATTTGCCAGAAGTTACCCGTATAGTTTGGTCTGAAAATATAGACACGGTACATCACAACCTGTAGATATGACCAAGTCATCGTAAGAAACTCTCGATTCTTCTTCTTCACTGATAATTCCTGCAACAGCTCCCTTATTATTACTGTTAAAAGTAACAATAACAACAAAATTATATTAGTTTCTTTTCACAAAATTTTATTCGACTCAAAATGAAATTTTTCTTCCTTTTTTTATTTTTTGACCTCTGAATTATGCTTAGGCTCTTTCAAAGTGTCTTTCCTTCAACACAAGAACACAAGAATTTGGAGATTGAATTTTTTATTCCTTTCATCAAATTACATCATTTAATAGGGTATCGTTTATATATCGAATGAATTAACTCTCTCTCTCTCTCTCTCTCTCTCTCTATATATAGTATATTATATTATATAATAATATAGTAATATATAGATATACTATATTATATATATATTATATATATATATATCATATATTATATATATAATGAAAGATTTAGATATATTAATATAAATTATATTAGGATATATATCTAAGATATATATATTATTACTATATATATATAATATTTACACGTCTCGTCTTCTACTTTGAAGGCAAGAAAGTCTTTATTTTTTTACTTACTCATTCCTTTATATAGGCCTCTTTTATTAACTCATTTTATAGTACAATTTTATTTAGTAGTCCTATACTAAATAAAGGAAAAAAGTCGAAAATATGACCATCCAACCATATTGACTCAACTTCTGTTATTTCCAAATGTATTAAATTTATCTGTAACAGAAAGGTTTGGAAACAATTTTAAAACTTCTAACATTACCTCAGGTCACTAGTATGGGTTTTGTACTGAGCTCTCTTGACTGTTAAATCGGTATTCCCTTTTATTTTCATCCTTGGTCCTCTACACTTCGGCAATCATTTCCCTGTGGCACTAGACATATCCAAAGTTTTTAATAGGTTCTCACACAAAGGTTTTGATTTCTTCCCTCCTTCGGTGTCTATCCGCGCAGCTAGTCCTAGGCGATTTTCTGGCGCATGGTGCAAGGGAAGAGCTGAAGGCTACGCGTTCGCCTTTTTGGGGAGGGGCCTGTGAGGTAGGAAAGTCTTGATCAGCAGATATGTGTGCAAGAGTTGGTGTTTTCCGTATCGCTCGTGGGACGTGCTTGTGTGGGGTCGTGAGCTTTTCAGAGGTTAAGGGTAAACTTCGTGCCTGTACCCGACTTCACTCGCGCGCATCTACTCTTAAATGAGATGATTTTTAGCCGGCCAGCAAATCTTAAGTATTTTCCGGAGCTTATTGAAACCATCCCACCACAGAAAACCACCAAATAACTGATGGCTAGGAAGAGAGATGACCTTGGAGGGAGTAAAGGAAGACGCTAGGGTGTAAGATAAAGCTAAAGTTTAGCAGAGATCGCAAAGGCATGGACAATACGATACCCGGTTAGGCTCAAATAAGTACAGCCTGTAGCAGACAACTTACCGCACCTCGTACGTGATATACATATCATGATGTGTGCGAGAGTTTCCGTTTTACAATGCATCAAAACACCGTTCTACCAGTACAGACTAACACTTCATCTATCTCTCCTTCCCACATTAAACTTTAAGCATCACTAGGACGGCACATCCGCAGTAAACGGTTCCAACTCTCCGATAAGAGATAAAACTCACAATAACTCAAAACTGTTAAAGGGTTTGTCATTCCCCTGGCCCAGGTGTTTCCACTGTTCTTACTCAAGAATCTTCATGGTCCCCATTTTACTCTAATTAAACTCTCTCTCGCCAGTTCATCCTTTCTTTCATATGTCATGCACTTTATTCTCGCACTTTCTTAGTCTCCTAATACTTCAACTTCTCCTGTACACGCTTTCATAGACATTCGGACTTACTTATTTTCCACTCAATTCCTGAATCTTAATGGTCCTTCTAACCTGTCGGTTTCCAGGCGGCTCCGGTTGCCCAAACACACTCACCACTAATTACATAACGCTTAACCGAAATTTACTTCCATCAAAAGTTCTATTTTTCTCGTCACTTCTTTCTTCCACTTAGTGTGTTCGTCAGATCTATTCTCCACCTTGATGTGCGATTAGCTTATCTCATATATTATCTCTCATGTCTGTTACGGTCTCCCGGTCCTCCTTAGTCCTCATCGAGCTAATCTAATACCACCTTAAGCACCCCAATTATCCTATAATATCTTCTATCCTCTTCCTCTTTTTATCTACTACTAGTCTTTTCGTACCTGATCACCTTGAGCATACTATCGCTCTCTTATACAGATTGTATCTATATAAAACTGACTCCCGCATGCACTTAACTTTTTAGTCTGTAACTACATCAAGAATGCATATACTTCTGTAGGTGTTCAGACCATAGTTACTGCCCGTTTGAGAGATTAGCCATACACAAATAACAACACGGTAGAAAATACAACTAATAAATACACCTCAATGTAAGACCCTTAGCACACTCGCCGATCAGTTAACTTATTTTACCTTGCAGACCGCACAGATCTGAGCGATTTGAATGCCACCAGCGAGCCGGTTATCGGCCATTCCCAAACGTATCCTTACTACACTCTGTGCATCGTCCATTTCCCTTCTTCATCCAACATATACCCTAATATTAAAACTCAGACACTTCTTCCATTGCTCACCTCACCATCTAACATAACTTCACACTGAGGAAGTGTCCTCACTCACAACCATAACCTTACTTCTTATCCACGTTACTATTCAAGCCCTCCTTTTACACACCTGACCAAATCTCTCTATCATTTCTTCTCAAAACTCTCTTCAGATTTGCACACACCAGAACAAATCACCGGCGATATAATAGAGATAGTGCACCTCCTCAACTCCACTGCCCACCATTCTAACACATTTCCTGCCATTCCCCACGACTCAAATCTCTCATAAACGCCATCCATCGATACCAAAGTTTGAATACCAAGGAGACATTAACACAACCTGTCTTACATCCGCATAATTCCTAAACAATCACCATTACACCATTTATTCTTACACGCGTTCACTATCGTCATACAACTTTTTATTCCAGTTCAGAAGCCTACCACCCACACACGCAATATATCCATAACAACCTGCCATAAACGCTGTCCCTATTAAACTCTAATCATACGCTCTGGTTGCAAATCATAAAGCCGCTAAATTACAATTCTATTCTTCTTCTCCTGCATCTTCTACTCTCTATGTGTATTCTCGCGAGTGGGAACTTTGACATCGCTCACCTCCTCTATCACTCCTAACCGCCCACCTATGTTCTCTAACCGCATCTAGCTTCTCCTCTGACAGCATCAACACAATCCTCTTTACGAAACCCAACCATTACAGCGAGGTTGAATACACCTTCCAACCTATCATCTAACTTAATACATAGCTTACACTCCCCCTATATTTCTATGCGCATGTGCCCTCTCATATTATCTCCCTTACCCTTTATACAAGGTACTACTTACGGCCTCTCCTACCAATCCCCTTGGAGTAAAACATATTAATATCTCATTAAACGGCTTTTACTCCAATAACCCACAATTTTACCATTATCAATTCACAGTCACCAATCTCTCGCCTCCGCTCTTGATCACTTTATTCACTAGATACTCTAGTGCTTGTGAGCGAAGTTTTACACTAATATATCATACTAGACGTGTTCCTCACCCTACCCATTACCTCTCTACCTTAGAATATAAATATACTGTATACACATAAAAAATCCTCGTATATACCAAGTTTGGATCTTTATATAGCAAACATGGTTACAATATATATGATAATATCCCATAAACCATTCAATAATTTAACCTATCCAATATATCTCTTTCTTAATATGTATTGACATCAAGTCGCACTACTCGAACATAATACCTCTGTGGCAAACGATTAACCATAAAAATATAATTATAACTACCTACTATATATATATCTCTATTGATAGATTATATAAATGTTATTATTTACTTCTATATCTAAGTATTACTATAGGATATATATGTGCATTATCTTTTATTAATTTTTACTTTACTGTGGCTCCAATATAGTGTGAGTTCTCCTCTCACGTAGTTCGTATATCCGTTTATATAGTGTTCCTCTATACTTATAATATATACAATTTATGGGGTTCTACTATATATACGTTAATGTAATAAATATAGATATTTAGTTAGTAATATATATATATTTATATATAGTGTTATATAAGAGATATTTATATATCTTATATACTATATATCCTATAGTCTTTACTACCTTTTGAGAAATCGTCTACTTCTATCGAAAACATACCTCCAACTCCTTTTCAGCCGCCTGTTACATAGCGTCATTTTTACTACGACGCATAATAATATACTCGCGAGGGAAACTTTTTATGGTTGATGTAATCTGCCACGTTATCTCAATACATGATTAATAAATAGTGCTAATACAAGTTATAACAGCTACGTATCAAAGAGCTACAGAGTGTTATTATTATTCTGGAAACACTTATTCTCTATGATTCTTATGTATCATTGTTATCATTAATTCACAAATTTGTGTACACACTATAGAATATTATATGATAAGTTCTATATAATTCTATTTTCTCACTGGTACTATCTTTAGTGTAGAAAGAAATTATAGAAAGTCTTCAGTAAGGAAATATTACAATAATGATTTTTAAGCATGAATATGCCGATATTCACTCATTTTTAGATTCTCCATACTCTCCAATATCTTTATTGTATTAATCAGTGCTCGTAGGTGTTCTGGTGGTATTGTGATGTGTTGTCTCGTGAATATTATTGCAAACTTTCTTTGTATTTCTGATAAAATCCATTTTGTGAGAACGTGTGTCTGTGTTTGTGCGTGTGTGTGTGTTTGTTGTATATATGTGTGTGTGTGTTTGTGTGCGTTTGTGTTTTGTTGTGTCGCGAGGTAGTATGTCATGTATGTATTACTGTAAGTATGTAGTGTATGATGTATAGTTGTATGTATGTAATGTAGTAGTATCCATATGTATTGATAATGTATGTTATGTTATGATAACAAAGTGTAAGAGATATGTCATTATATGAGACGTGTCCTTGCAAACATGTATCTGTGTCTCTCTCTCTCTTTAATTAGTCCGAATCACGTATTGTCTCAATTTCATGCATATACTCATAAATATAAAAGTTAGCAATTAATATATTATATAATACAAATTAAAGTATTTCCAAATGTAAATTAGTTTGAAGCAAATCTATGTTACTTTTTATTTTACCGAGATGAGGCTATATTAAATTATATTAATTTACTCAAAAATTTATAAATATTAAAAGTATATATATATATGCTATATTAATATATAATTTATAATATATATATTATATATGCTAAGTCATTATTATGTATTTTACTCCTCCATTCAAGCTTATAATGCGAATACAATAATGACATCTTTACATAACCGATGCTCTAACCACTAATAGGCCATCCACGTCCAGAAAAGAACACTTCAAAGCTACAGGTTTACTTTCAGAGGATATAACTAATTATTGTTTATGAAAAATATACACTGTATTTTATTTATAATATATATAATATATATATATATATATTTATATTATATATACACACAATATTATACGCAATATAAACGGAAATAACAAAGCAAACTATCATATTCTTAACAATAAGGTACTTGAAATATATAGTTAATATTATTATATTATATATATTAAATATGAAAATTTAAAAAGAGACTTTTATTAAAAAGAATAATTTATATATGAAAACATTATATAATATTAATTTGGAACTTATAAACCTCTTAAAAATTTTCCTTTTGAATGAAATTTTTCTTAAAACAATTCTTATTTTAGTTGCTTAGAAAAATAAAATAAAATAATAGATGGAGCTACGGGCGCTTCAGAAAAGGCAAGTTTGTTTAGTTATGTACTTTTTGTTGTTATTTCTTTATTACTTCCTAGCTCGTTAAATAAAGTATAATGCAGATTTTTTAAAGTGCCTTCGAAAAAAATTTAAAATACTGTTACAAGAAAGAGTTTTAATCTATTATTATTTTTCTAGAGCTTATATAAGAGTTATTGAGTTAGTTAAAACTTTGAGAATTTAAATTATATTATAAATTAGGACATACACACTCAAGGAAGAGAGGGGGGGGAGGAGAGAAGAGAAAAGCATAAGTTCACCCTCCCAAATTAAAATAGAACGTAACCAAATACGATAAATGAAATGGAATAGAAATAAAAAAAAAAAGAAAAATAAATACTGTACATCACTTTTCTTCATGAGAAGAGATACTAAAAAGTTTCAATACCTTGGGATAGGTAACTTTACCTATGTAGGGGACTTTACATCGAGTTGGGTGTGGGTTGCAGTTAACCTTATTAAAAATTCTTGTACTCTCTTATTCAGTTTGTAGAAATATTTTACATTAGCTGAAACTGGTTGATTAACAATCCATCACGCTTGGGGGATCTGGAAATACCTTCTTACAGTTAGAAACATAGAGACATAGAAACATAGAAAATGTAGATTCAGTAAGAAGACCCATGGGCATATCGAGACTGATCCCAGTCAAACTATAATATATTCTATATTCAGTTAGGATTATTCTCATTTATATATTCGCATCCGCGAAAATCCGAACATCTATCTTTACCTTCGAACACCAAGTAAAATAGATCTGTAAATAGCTGATGGCTTAGAACATTAATTTTTTGGTATAAAGCGAGTGAGTTAACGAAGATATGACTTAAAAAGTTTTTGGATTTATTTCATTTTTAGTTTTTATTATCTCAACCTTTTATTAATTTATTAGAATTTCTGGGAGGTGATATTGCAGTCCTATAGGTTTCTCAAACCTAACTATCGATCTCTATTTTGATCCCAAATTACGACCACTAATCAATTTTCAGTTTGCCATGGTGGCGAACTTAAAAAAGAACTGCTCAACAACCACTCACTTGAATATCAATGATGCAACTAAATCTCTAATTCATCAAGTAAAAAGATTAAGGATATATATCATATATTATATATAGATAAAGATGAGTACGATATATATATGTCTATAGATTTATAACTATATATAATAATATAAAGAATAAAAAAGGTTAGATATCGTTAGATTTATATAGATGTATTTTATAACGTACTATACGTAATGTATAGATTACATACATTCTATTGTTTTTATATTATTTAACGAGTATGTGATACTTAAACTTGATTATATATAATATTTTTTATTATGAGCCATGTTTATATATATATATTGGTGGATAATAATTAAAATCTTGATGAGCTATCTACTCAAATCCTTCTCAAATAATAATTTTACATAGTTAGCCAACAGCGGAAAATAGATTGCTGTGAAATTATTGCTTAGAATTTTAATTTTAGGTTCTGGTATAATTGTTCAAAAAAATATAATACACAAAATAAATAAAACAATACATAAACTAAATATATAAAAAAAAAATAATAATACAAATAAATAAAAAGTCTTATTCCAAAATAATATACAATAGCTACATTTCCTTGTTTGGTACTAATTTTTATTACATTTCTTTTATTATGTATGAATTTATTCGCTGTTTTTAGCGCATCCGGCTTCTACGCGCTCAGTTGTGAAAAAATATAAACTCTCTCTGCTTTTATGATTATCTAAGAATTAGTTGATAATGGTAATATAGTTTACTAAATAGAAGACGAATTTACGAATGACCTTTATATGAGGTTACTTCGCAGTGATAATAAAATTTAGTAGAGCATATACTAATATAAAATCTTTTTGACTTTTTTGTATGTATATAGTATAAAAGAAAATTCCCTTTTTTGTTTACCCCAAGGGTATACCGGCACCGATGGCAGGAGTCGGGTCTCTCGGCCTTCCGGGATAACGAATCTAGGACTAAAATTTTTTTTTTTCCCAACACCGATAAAACATCTTTATCTCACCTCCGGGAGTCTCTCGTATGACACCCGGCTACTTTCTGATGAATATATATATTAATAAAGTAAGGTTATCGCGGCCGTTCCTCCGCACCTCATCACACCTAACTTGTGGTATCGGTATAATAATCTTCCCCCCACTTCCGTCTTAGCCACGTCGGCTCGTAGCCCCCTAACTATGCTCATAGAGTCGTCTACCGTCTCTCACTCAGAATATAGGTCCGGTATATATATATATATCTCTCTTCTCTAAAAAAAATAAATAGCATCCTATACTTATATCTACGTTTTTTTCTCTCTATTGATCTCTGTCTACTTTGTATTTAAATTCCTAACTAAACTTTTTAAATTGAAATACCATGATTAGTGTTTACTTTAATATATATTCGCGTGTAGCAAACACAAAAGGTAGTTTTTGAGATTATTATTTTGCGCAACTCTTTTTTTCTCTCATTACTGTTTTTGGGTTATGTTTTTTTCATTCAAGTTTTTCCGCTCCCTATAACATCAATAAGGTTTGCATTTCCAACGGTGGTCCATGTTCTCTTAAGCTTTCCAACTCAAAAATGTTTCATCTCTCTTAATCTTCGTTTCCAACCCCACTCCACACTATTAATCAGCATCCTCTCAAGATATTCCCACTGTCTCAATCTGACGACATTTAGCCTTAGGCTTCGTAACGTATATTTTACTTCCCTAACACAACCTCTCTAATCCTTTCAATTATCACTTTATCTCTTCTTGTTTTCCCCACCATAATCCTCCTACCTTTTTGTGGTACTCTAGAATTCTGTTACTTACAACAGAATAGGCATCAATACACTATAATGTATTATAAAAAGCTCCTCCCATGAAGTGATATCTGAAATTTCTCTATTCTGTATATCCTCAAGTTCCAATAAAAACTCATAAAAGTACTTTTATACCAATTAACATTTTCGTTTTACTTTCTTCTCACAACCACATTCGGACTTTCCTAATCTTCTCTACGTACAATCGAAATCTTTGCATTATCCAAAATCAAATTCTTTCCCAATAACGCCTCCTTTATTTCTCGGAGGTCATTCATCATCTCCCTCTCTGCTTCTGCCCATCTCTCTCCATCGTTTAAAATTAACAGCATACGCTCTTATTTCTCCAACTAGTCCCGGCAACTTCCTCTCTTACCTTCTGTTAGAAAATGTATATATCGGTATTCTAAAAACAAAAAGTGATAAAACGATATTTTGCTTAACTTCCAACTTCTGTACTTACATCAAACCACTTTCTGTTTTCATAGTCAGTTCTTACATTGCATTCCCAGATCTCATAGATGCTATAGAGTTCTTTATTTGCTGTCTACTCTTTATCCTACTCTACGAGTTCTTGTTCTAACTTTGGCTCGGTTCGTTAACCTTACTCCCAACTTTCAATTGTCTTTTTCGTCTTACCCCTGGCACTCTTTTATTAGACTCTTTTCCGCTCTGGTTTCTCTGCTCTTTTATTTGCTGTTCTCTGTATATCCCTATCTATTTCTCTTGGGCTCTTATAACCTTTCTTATATCTTTTTCTCTTTTTCTTTCGTGGTTTTTCTTCTCTTGTTAGCTGAGGCGATCGTTTTCGGTGGTCAGTCGTATTCCGCACCCTGTTCATTTTCCCTGCCTGTGGTGCCTTACTCTGAATCCCTATTTTGTCCTCTCTTTGGCTCTTGTCTAACCTTTCTCCTCATCGAATCAAAGCCCTTTTTCAAATCATTAAAAGAAACAATCAACCTTCCTGTCATATTCTCACGTCCTCTCTACAGCTATTCTCAAGGCAACAATAAAGCACAATGTACTTTTGTTCCTTCTGTATCCATGTTCCTCCTCACCAAACTGTTGCCATTTTAATGCTCTCAATCTTTTAAAGATATTCCTCAGATACTTCTACAAAAACGTTTCTCCTTTATTTTTACATATTGGGAGTAAAATAACAAAACTCCAATGCTCTTAAAATTTCCCTCACACCATCACTCATTTCGAAAATTGCAAACTACTATATATAGTTTCTCCCCTCTTTCCTTGAAGAGTTCCATTAGTATTCTGTCCTTCCCTGGTGTCTTCCCACTCTCCCTCTTCACTTCTTTCAAAAAATCTCCTTTAACCTCTTCCCCTACCTCGTTCTCTCGTGGTCCTCTATATCCAAAACACTCTGGATTCTTTAAAATAAATTCTTTATCTTTAAATAATATTTAAGGACTTTATTTAAAATACTGTTCAATTTCTTCTTGCTAATTTGTACATCTTTTCCTATTTTCAGTCGCATTTCTTAAATTGTGCAGCACTATTCCATTGAAGTCCACTTTCAGCTCTCCCTTTTACCTCTTCTGCGTCATTCTGAACATATTCTCTTTCATGCAATGTTCTTCGCTTTATTCATTTTCTCAATTTGGTCGATTTTCTCTTTACTACTTTTTTAATTCCTTTCATTCCACAATTATTGTATACCTTTCTTTCATCCATCCCACGCACTTTCTTCCTAAAATCTCTTGACATCATACTTTCAATACGCTTTTATGCTACCTACATATATTTCTTAGACTTCCATTTCTTCAGAGTTCTAGTACAGCTTTCCACGTATAGGCCTGAGTTTTTTGTAGAATTGAATACTCTTTTGGAAGTAAACTCTCGAGTGGTGAAATATCCTGCAGTATAAACAGGGGGATTTGAAAATTATTCAAACCATACAAATGTAAGAATAAATTACGGGAGGAGGGTATTTAATTTAAAACTGGTAGGTACTGTATACATAAAAATAAATGAAGACAAAATTATAGTTTGTAGTAAGTAAGTAAGTAAGTAAAGTAGAGAGAGAGAGAAGAGAGTAGAGAGTGAGAAAGAGAGGAAACAGAGAGAGAGAGAGAGAGAGAGAAAGAGAGACAGAGAGAGAGAGGAGAGAGAGGAGAGAGACGAGAAGAGAGAGAGAGAGAGAGAGAGAGAGAGAGATAAAAAAAAGAGAGAGAGAGAGAGAGAGAGCACAAGAGAAAAGAGAGAAGAGAGAGAAGAAAGAGAAGAGAGAGAGAGAGAGAGAGAGAGAGAGAGAGAGAGAGAGAGAGAGAAAGAAAGAAAGAGAGAGAGAGAGAGAGAGAGAGAGAGAGAGAGAGAGAGAGAGAGAGAGAGAGAGAGAGAGAGAGAGAGAGAGAGAGAGAGAGAGAGAGAGAGAGAGAGAGAGCTCAAGGGGTTGCAAAGTAGGACAGCTGAGGAACTACTACTGCTTAATAAATAGTCATAAACACAAGTTTAATGATATAATTCCCCAAATTGTTATTAGATTAAATAAAACAGTGGGAATAATTCATTTATAAAAATAGCAACTTAAGTGTTCATTATATATTTTTCACCCCTAAAGCGAAAGAAGAATGCTTTTATTGGATGTGCACAATCATTCAAAGATTTCTTACTTGCAAAATATCTTTTTAAAAAAAAAAAAAAATATCTAATATATATATTATTATATATATATCTTTATATAATATATAATATAGTATACATATTTATGAATATAAAATAAATATATATATTTAATATATTATATATATATATATATCAAGGTACTTTCTAAAAAATAAATAAACAAAATAAAATAAAATAAAATAAAATTAAGAATAAATAAAAACAGAATAAATACTAAAAAATTATAATTTATTAGTATTTATTCTGTATTTTTATTTATTCTTAATTTTATTTTACCTTATTTTGTATTTCTAATTTATTTAATTTTTTTATATAATGTTAATTTTAATGTTTATTTTTTTTTTTTTTTTTTGGTTATTTATTTATTTATTAATTTATAGACCTGATGATGACTCTAGTTGAATCGAAACGTTGTTGTTTATTAAAATGCTACATCTCGTTCTGGCTTTGGTTTTCCTTATAAGAACCAGGTTCAATAGGAATCACAATTACTTTGATTATATATATATATATATATATATATATATATATATATATATATATATATATATATAATATATATGATATATATATATATAATATAATATATATATATAATATTTATATATATATTATAATATATATATAATATAATATATATATATATATTATATATATATATATTATATGTATAATATATAGTATATATATAGAATCACATATTATTTTTATATATATATATATATATATATATATATATATATATCAGAGATAAGAAAGATCTGAATCTTTACAGAACTAAAAGAATTAATTACATATGAAGCAAATGAAATTTAAAATATGAAAACATTTACTCCTTTAAAATAGGACAATAAAATTCCTATAGTTTTATAAGAACTAAAAAATAGCCAAATTTAAATTCATTTCGAAATTCTATGAATGCTCTGCTGAGCTTCAGCGCATTTTCACTTCCATATTGGTTCTCAACACATTCCACATGCATGACAATTGTTTAGGAGATCATCTAAGTTGATCCTGAACTTGAGGGACACCAGTGAATTGTCACTAAAACTTTCAAACTCTCTCTATTGAAGCATTAATATCTTATTTATCATTTTACATTATTAAAAGCTTCCACCAACTGGAAAGATTACTGCCTTTGGAAACATTTTGTCCAATATATGAGGAGAGAAGCCACTCAAGGGTCTCTCAGCTATAAGCTGTACCTATATAAGCAAAATAACTGTTTAGTTAGAACTTTGACAGACAAACACAAATAATCATATAGTTATCCCATGTATTTTGAGGTATGAAGATATTTAAAGTATCAATGGCATTTTGGCCAGAGAAAAGATTTAAGCGTTTGAATCGGATTCCTCTATTGGAACCGGAAAATCTAACTAAAAGAAGATAGCTTCCTCTCAAAAGTTAGCTTTACTTTTTTTGGATGATTGGAAATATTTTCTTTCGGTAACATCAAGGATCCAGTTTTATATACAGAGCATCTTACCAACTCTGAAAATAGTTCTCTGATAATTTTCCAGAGTTTGATTCAAACAAATGTATGGTCAGTTGAGTAGAGCGAATCCCATTAACTGTGAAATTGCTGATGTATCAAAAGAGCTTGGAACAATGGCAGAGGCACTTCTGCAATGCAGTGAAAGGGTATATATATATATTTTTTGTTCGATAACAAAAGCTACAGTCTTTC
>JABUQX010013306.1:90000-97500 GCA_015478945.1 Trachelipus rathkii
AAAAAAAAAAATTATATATAAATATATATAATATATATAAGTTATATCATATATATATATATATTATATATATATATATATATATATAATATATATATATATAATATATAATAATTATATATATATATATTAATATATATATATAATATAATATATATATATATATATATAATATATATAATTACACAAAAAAATTGTCTGTTGGATAGAAAATATTATGCTAGAGGGCGTCTAGAGAGATTTATTATGAAAAGTATTTTCCGTTCAAACTGGATTTATTTAGAAAAAAAAAATTAAATAATAAAAAAAAATCCAAAAGGTCAAACTCAGCCTCGTTCAAATCTTTAACATAATACCTATAGACATTTTCCACCCACCTAACCCATATTATATTATATATATATATATATATATAGTTCATTTAGTATATATTATATATATTAATATTAGTATATATATATATATTATATATATATATATATATATATATTCATATATATTTTATAATATTTATATATCATATATAAATATATATAATATATATATTATAATATATATTATATATATATATATATATATATATATATATATATATATATATATATATATATATATATAGTTCATTTAGTTTACTTTTTTCTTTTTCAAGATGGGCTACGGTAGGCTAGGCTTTGGGCCGTTCGAGCCGCCAATAGTATTATCAGTATTAATTAATTTACATTAATAGTATTGATATAAATAAAAATAATAATAACAATAATAAAAATAAAATAAAAGTAATAATGTCAATATAATAAGTAATAATAAAGTAATAATAATAAATAATAGTACTAATGACTATAATAAAAAACAAAAATAATAAATAATAATAATAATAATAATAATAAATAATAATAATAAGTAATATCAATATAATAAATAATAATACCAATAAGTAATAATAATAATAATCACTATAATAAAAAAAATTAATAATATAATTATTAATAAAATAATGACTATAATAAAAAAATAAAAATAATAATACATAAATAAAAAGAAGAATACTAATAATTTCGCGACGTATGCCAGTAAGAAAGGATGGCAACGCCAACGAACGTTCCTGACTATTTTGGGCGACAAAACTGGACTAAATATATCCGACGATGAACGGAACGTCAGAGTTCATTCTTTGCGCCGTTTCTTTACAACAGCTGATAACAGTTAAATTTATGTAACAAATTATGTTCTATAATAATAATAATAATAATAATAATAATAATAATAATAATAATAATAATAATAATATTCATATATAAGCGAGAAGCGAATTATTACTTATATGTCCTCCTCTTACCGACACTTGGTGCCGCTACATTTAATCCAATTAGGTTAGGTGTGAAATTTTCTGGCCTTCAGAAAAATAACTGAGAACCCCCCTCTCCCGAACCCCTTTTCAATCATAAACACATGAAGAACTCCCTCCCCACACCCATCTTTTCAATCATTTTGAATTTTAGATCAATAAAAAAAAAACTCTCCAATTCAAACGCTATGTGAATAGTTCCGGTTTACACAAACTGATCCACAGGAAATGAGAAAAATTAAATTTATCACCGATTATGAGACAATTATTTAAAATTATATATATATACCGTATATATATATATATATATATATATATATATAGAGATATATATATATATATATATATATATATATATATATATATATATATATATATATATATGATGTGAGAAATTTCCAATTTTCACATACAAACAAACCTTGAGCATCAGGATGCCAAACAATGCCCACCTAAATGCCATGTAATGCCAGATTTTAGGGTTAAGATTCAAAGTATAACGGTTGGAGAGAGCTTGTGGGAGCCGCCCTAAAAGGCTTCAACCGAAAGAAGGATTGTTATTTCATCTACGATACGAGCTGGTTGTGTTAAGGGTCAGATTAAGGCCTTAAGCCGGCCGCGTGCCGCGTCAATTATTATCTCAAATTAACATTTTCTATTCAACAATTAAGTATATTATTTTCATTGCAATTAAGAAATTGATTATTATCATCTGTCATACCATTATTTCACTTGCATAACTAATAAACTTTGATCACAGAAAAACCATTTTACTGAATGAATCAACCCCATTTATTTAATTACTTATCTAATCTGCCTGGTTGCAACATACCAGTGCAATTTTGGAGACCCCTATAGTGACATGCAACACCCTGCAATACCTTGCAACCTGCAATACATTGCAATCTGCAATAAAATGCAGTACCTTCTGAAACTGGGCCTAAAAATTTTCTATTAAAAAACAGTGACAAAGAATAAACAGTGCTTATTAAAAATTTGGAAAAAAAAGTGAAATCATTGTGAATATTAATCTATAAAGACAATTCTTTGCGTGAAGAACAAAATAAAATTATAAATTGTGGAAGTACAAAAGTCGCAAAATAAAAATAAAGAAAAACAAAAAGAAGAAATTGAAACTCTGTAACGGTCAAGTGCTACCCAAACTTCAAAGAGCCTTTAGCCTAAGTCTAAGCATTTTGAAAAAAAAAAAAAAAATTCAAGACAAACGTTCCCTTGTGCTAAGAAACAGTCATGATCGGAACCGCGAAAAATCTTAAGCCTCGCTTGACGACAACAGCGAGAAGGAAAACTGCACCTCATCTTAAAATGGGGAGGGGGAAGAAAAAATACCCCAAGTTTAACAAAGTCCCCATTCTCCCCCACTTTGCCGACTTCCAATTTGAACATCTCGGTGCTTGCGAAGTAGCGAAAAAAAAAAAAATAAAAATAAAATTTTGGTAAATAAGAAAGACCATATATTTTATATAATAATAATTAGTTCAGTGAATAATGTGCGTAAAAAATAAAAATAATAATAAAATAATAATAAGAAAAATAAAAATAATAATAAAAATAATAATATTAAAAGTGAAAAATTAAAAATAAAAATAATAATAATAATAATAATAATAATAATAATAATAATAATAATAATAATAATAATAATAATAATAAAGTGAAAAAAAATGCAACAGTGAAAAATATATTATAATAATCAAATAGCGAATGGTATTAAAAAAATATTATGCAAGTAAATGTTAAATTCTGTAAATGATGTTTCCAATAATAAATATTTATAATAATGAAGCAATATATAATATGTAACACAATGAAATTGAAAAAGAAATAAAATTAAAATAGCCAATGTATTCAGGTGTAATATTTATTATAGAATATTAATGCTATAACACAGGTAATTACTTATGATAAAACATAAAGGTTTTCTATATAAATTTTTTCATGCCAATTATAAGTTTTATTATGAAATAAACGTAGAGCGAAACGGAAGCATGCTTCTGGTTTATCTGAAGCTTTCGAGTATGAACGTAATTTTGCAACTCCACGAGAGATTGCCGCCAAAAGTTCTACCGATAGCCAAGGAATGAATTGGAAGGCAAAAACTTTTCCTTCGCCAAACGTAAAAATTTATGATTGTATTTTATATGTCAAATTAATAAACATAGTATTGGTAATAAAAACAATGTGAAAGCGAGTAGCTCAACACGAGACAAAGCTTATTGCCCTACAATTGGGAACCGTGTAATACCTGGTAAACATTATTATATTGTGCAAGATTATGATATCAAATTAATTAATGTGCATGGTAAAATTTCCACCTTCTTTTCAAATTTCAATCTCTCCATAGACTCTTGTAGCCTATCCTAATTATTAAATAAAATTATAGTATTTTTAAAAGAATACCGTAAAAATCGGTCATACCAAATAACGAATCGTAAATGAAAATTGTGGGAGGAGTCAACGCCTGCCTCCTTCTCTTACACACAAGTGAACCAAATGCGGAAAAAAAAAAAAAAAAAAAAAAAAAAAAAAAAAAAAAAAAAAAAAAAAACCACTGCTCGCTTGTGAATTCCTGTGTACGGTCCATTTAAATCCTAAACAAGCAGCTGTGTGAAGCTCACATCAGAAAAAAAAAAAATAAAATTATGTAAGTTACCGAAAAAAAATCGGCCAAACTAGAAAACAGAAAATAAAAAAAATCGAAGAAAACGGAGTTAAGACTCCTCACCGTCATTCCCGTGCCCAAGGCCACAGTAGACAGCGGACAGCTGACAACCATTGCCTTCCTTCAAATTGAAAAAAAAAGAAGAAGAAACGAAGAAAATGTTTGTTTTAACAACATGAAAAAAAAAAAAAATTAAAAATAGTGAACTACATAATGCATATAGAAGGAAGCTATTCCTTATTTTCTAGATAAGAATGTTTTAATTGAATGTATATATTGCATCTGAATTGTCTGCCGAGAAGAGCATGACCTACCTAGAAAAATTGTACGTTTATTTAAAATTTATTTGAAAGAAAAGAAAGAGAATGAAAATAGAAACAGACGAAAATGGTTGAAGAGGTTGAAAATATGTTATATGTTGGTGTCTATAATATGATGACGGGGATAAAGTCAATTTATTAAAGTAGTCATTAATTCTGTATACTAATATGTAAAGTATTCTTCTCCTCTTTTATCTATTGTAATGATCTGTCTTGTTCTGTTCTTGTCTATTGCTTATTATGTCATAACTATAAATAAGTTTATAAAGGTTATTTGTGTCGAAATTTCAAACATTTTGCAATTATCACAGAGATAAGCTTTCTTCTCTCTGTTTTTGCAAATTGTTTGATAGCCACTGCCGGGGGGTAGCATTTGATCTGAGAAATTTCCATTTCCCATATCAACAATGCCGCCTAAATATCTTAAAAGTGTAACAATATTGCCCACCGCTAGAGGGCAGAGAGATTTGAAATTGTAAGGGTAGGAGCGTCATCAACGCTCTACACCGGGAAGAGTGCCATACGAGACTTAGTGGCGGGAAGCTGCTCCCTGCAGCTCTCCCATAGATTCAATTTAATCGAATCCTTTATTATAATAATTATTTGTGAAAGCTTAGTGTTATATCACCAATACTATTTCATTGCCCAAGAAACAAAACGATTTTATACCAATTCTGGCAGCATACAAAACTTAAATGCATAAGTGCCGAATCATTATCCATTAACCGGCGGAGAGCCGTGATATATTAAATTATGGGCCATATTAACTGTTATAAAATGAAATATCCATTACCATTATTGAATTTACATTGAATTTTGATTATATCATTTATCATATTATTATTTCACGTGCCCAATTAATAAACTTAAAAAGCAGAAAAAAACTTTTCAATCCATCATTCAATTATTAATTACTTATCTGTGAATATTAATCTATAAAGACAATTCTTTGCGTGAAGAACAAAATAAAATTATAAATTGTGGAAGTACAAAAGTCGCAAAATAAAAATAAAGAAAAACAAAAAGAAGAAATTGAAACTCTGTAACGGTCAAGTGCTACCCAAACTTCAAAGAGCCTTTAGCCTAAGTCTAAGCATTTTGAAAAAAAAAAAAAAAAAAAAAAAAAAAAATAAAAACAAACGTTCCCTTGTGCTAAGAAACAGTCATGATCGGAACCGCGAAAAATCTTAAGCCTCGCTTGACGACAACAGCGAGAAGGAAAACTGCACCTCATCTTAAAATGGGGAGGGGGAAGAAAAAATACCCCAAGTTTAACAAAGTCCCCATTCTCCCCCACTTTGCCGACTTCCAATTTGAACATCTCGGTGCTTGCGAAGTAGCGAAAAAAAAATAAAAATAAAAATTTGGTAAATAAGAAAGACCATATATTTTATATATTAATAATTAGTTCAGTGAATAATGTGCGTAAAAAATAAAAATAATAATAAAATAATAATAAGAAAAATAAAAATAATAATAAAAATAATAATATTAAAAGTGAAAAATTAAAAATAAAATAATAATAATAATAATAATAATAATAATAATAATAATAATAATAATAATAATAATAATAATAATAGATCAAGTGAAAAAAAATGCAACAGTGAAATATATTTTATAATAATCAAATAATCAATGGTATTAAAAATATTATACAATTGAATATGTAAATTATATAAATGATGTTTCTTCCATAATAAATATTTTAATAATGAAACGATCTATAATATGAATCAAAGCGAAATTGTAAGTGAATAAAAATAAATGAAATTACCAATGTATTCCAGTGTAATATTTATTATAGAATAGTAATGCTATAACACATGTAAGTAATTTTGATAAAAACATAAAGGTTTTCTATATATTTCATGACAATTATTTGAATTATTAAATAAGCGTAGAGTAGAGCGAGAGGAAGCCTGCTTCTTATCAGCTGAAGCTATCGCGTATACACTTAATTTTGCGCCACCAAGATGGCTGCCGTCAAAGTTCTACCGATAGCCGAGGATGAACAGGAAGGCAAAAACTTTTCCTTCGCCAAACGTAGAAAATTTATGATTGTAATTGTGTCTCGTTCATAATAATTATTGTAATAATAAAGCTATATATAATATGAAAAAAAAGTGAAATTGAAAAAAAAGAAATGAACAAAGAAAAAAATTAGAAATGACAAATGTATTAAAAATTAAAAAATTTACTTAATAATAATGATTTAAAAATTTTCATGCCAATTATGATTGTATTTATATGTCAAATTAATAAACATAGTATAGGTAATAAAAATAATGTGAAGGCGAGAGCTCATACAAGACAAAGCCTGAATCAGATATACAAACGTTAAGCGCGCTTGCGCCGAGAGAACGGTATATCGCAGCTCTACAAATGGAGAACATTATATAGTCCTTGTAAAATTTTTATTTTGATGCATGATTATAATTGTAAGTTTCGGCATGTATTTTCAAATTTCCCTCTCTTAGTAGCCCCTTATATTCTATCCTAATTACTAAATAAAAATTATAACATTTTTGAAAGAATGTACCGTAAAAAAAGCGGGCATACAAAATAACCAATCGTAAATGAAAGAAAATGGGAGGAGTCAACGCCCGCCTCATTCTCTTCCACAAGTGAACCAAAAGGCGGATGGTACCCAAAACCAACGCTCTCTTGTGAATTACTTTGTACGGGTCCATTTAAATCCTGAACAATCGCAGCTGTGAGAAGCTCACATCAGAAAAAAAAAGAGAGAAAGAAACGAAGAAGCTGCCCTTTAACAACATGAAGAAAATGAACAAATAGTAAAAATACATAAATGCATATAGAAAAAAGAAGTATTCCTTATTTCTGGATAATTAAGTTCGATTTTAAGCCAACAGAGTTCATCTTAACGTCTGCTGAATAGTAAGATCTACCCTAGAGAAATTTGTACGGTTTATTGAGAATTTGTTTTATTTAGAAAGAAAGCGAATGAAAATACCAGCGGTCGTCCAGCATGGTTGAAGAGGTGGAAAATATATTATATGTTGGTGTCTGTTAATTAAAATGACGTGGAAATGAAAATTTTAATTGGTCATTAATTATGTACACTAGGATAGAAATGTATCCTTCTCCTTTTTGGCTATTGTAGTGTCTTTCTTGTTCTGTTCTTTTCT
>JABUQX010013306.1:102500-112396 GCA_015478945.1 Trachelipus rathkii
AAATACTTGTGAGAATTTATGAGAATTTGCAAACAATTTTAGATATACAATTGGGTACAGCACTATTCTCAAATTTATGTATGTATGTATATTGTTGATAAAGAAAAAAACTTTGGTTTCATCAGTCTAAGATATGTCTGGCAGATGTTAAAGCTGTACACCTAAATTAAAAATTTAAATACCGAAAAATACATGACGAATTTAAAATTTTAAAATGACAAGCTATATTTAAAAAAAATATGACAAGAATGACAGGCTTGTCCATAAAATAATTTCTTTAAAAAATGAAACTACGAGATTCATAAACTGAAGACTATTTAATAACAAGCGAAATAATAACTACGAATTTCATTGTGGCAGAAAAAAAAATTGATAGGTCTAATCTGATTTGTTCCAATGTTGGTTAATGGTGAACAATAGTTCCAATAATGAACAATTATGAACAAGTTTCAATAATGGTTAACTATGAACAAAAGTCAAGCAAACATTTTAGTACGATCAAGAAGACCAATAATAATACAGTATATTTTAGCTCCAAAAGAGAAGCAAATTAATTTTACAAGCATATACTTTCTCAATTACGAAAATTGGGTTAGTTTGCATATGAAAATAATCAAGTCAAAACGAAGTACGGTTACATCACAACTTCATTAACCATAAAATATAGGCAGATTTTAATAAACATTATATATGAGCTCTGAGAAACTTGATTCATTATATTCCAATATACGATGAGAAGAGATCAACCCAAAGATATAAAACTACCTTTTAAATATATAAATAAGAATAAGAAAAAAATAGTTAACTAACAAAACAACACTTGCGTTAAATTGTTTAAATGTGTAATATAAGAAAATAAATTTTTCAAATAATAATAATAATAATAATAATAATAATAATAATAATAATAATAATAATAATAATAATAATAATAATAAGAGTATATTTTTGTGATTATTATGAATGTGACATGGAGAGTTGGTCGTAGATCCGAAATATCCCTTGTATGTTGGTTCTTCGGACCAACAGTTGCAAATAAACTATTGAAGTCTATCCATAACAACTCCAAGAATAATAAATAATAAAGTTGTAGGAGAATAAACATTTCAAAAATAAAGGCAAAACATCAATAATAAATACCCGAGTGTGTGTGTATTAAGGTTGGGACAATTTCCAATTCCAATCCAGATTCCCACCCGCAAAATAAAAATTCCGATTTGCTGATTCCTGTTCATCGTAGTATGCCAAAACAGTTCCCGATTCCAGAAAAATTCCCGATTATTACCAATAATTGGTCTCATCACTATATATATATATATATATATATATATATATCATATATATATATATATATATATAATATATATATATATATATATTATATATATATATATATAATATATATATATATAATATAATATATATGATAGGTATATATATATATTATTTTATTTAGGTTAGTAAGCATCGACTTCATATATTATATATAATATAAGTGTGTATGTGTAGTTGTCCCAATTTGTTCGTTCTCAAAAGACTTCACAGGATCCAAGTCACGGTTTTAAGACGAGAGAGAGCCGAAAGAGGGGGTGCAAGGGTTGGGGGGAGATAGGAAAGAGGAAAAAAAAGAGAAAAGAAGGGGAACAAAGACTGAGTTCAGCCTGGAGTCTTCTGAATCGCCGCCGTTGGTCTCTCTCTCTCTCACACCACACACAGTAAAAGCAGCAGCAGCAGCAGTTCGTTCGTCAGTGAGTGCAGCTCAGCTCTTCTCAGCATTAGGGCGAGTGACTCAGTCACTCTCCAAGGCAATCCTGAGACACCTGATCAATGCACGCGTGAGCCTACTCGCATCGCGAGACTCTTGCACGCCCGCCCGCCCCTTCGCATCTCATCGGAATTCTTCGCATTTTTACTATTCCCAATTGGCCATCTCAACTCTTCACATGTTATGGAGAGCAACCTCATGCACGTTTATTCGGGAAGCTGTTCGTCTCACTGTCGTCCGGAAGGTTGCTCTTTCCTTCTCCTGAATTATACTATCATGAAAAGTACTCTCCCACCTGTCGCTGATCTCATCAGGGTCCACTCTCAGCCTACCCGCCTTATTCTTTACTGAGTGTGCAACAGTCGACTTCTCTGTCCTCGATAGTTTTTTGACCATGTTATATATTAAATTTCTTAGTATCGCACCATATACTTCCTCACGTTGTTCGCCAGGGGCGATTGCTCTACCCAAGTTTGGCTCCATCGCTCTCGTTTTTATGGGGTAGCCTCCTTTTTATACCACATATCTCGCCTAGTTGGTCTAGGGGATCTGTCTTTCAGTCACACGGCTCTAAACCTTTTTGATTTTTTTCCCTTTATTTGCACGTGCAACTTCCATCCTGTCCACCACGCAGTCCTTTTCTTTCTGGAACCCGTTTCTTTTTACCACCAGCGTATCTCTCGCCATGTATCTTTTTCTCTTTAAATACTCACTCTCCTTCTTACATCTACACAACATTCTCATTCTTGCTGCGTGGTATATATATCAGGAACTTTTCTACAAAACGCCTTTTCACTTCATCTCCTTTAATCTCATCCACTGCTATGCCTCTCTCGTACCATCTCGTTGGTAACCGGGGATTTCTTGGAGATTCAATATCCCCGACCACGAAAGCGATGGTCCGATCGAAGCGACACTTGGATCGGTATAGAGATGGTTTCACGTCTCTACCACTTCCTGTTGATTAAATTGAGTAATACAAGGTTCAATATGACTTTCCGTGTAAGTTCTCAGGACAAGTACTATTGCCCTGTACCAGGTTCCACTCTTATGCGAGTCCCTATGCGCAAAGTATGTAATTCACTCATGGCCGACGGCTGATTCTTACCCAAATGACACAACCTCTCCTCGGTTCTTTCTCTATTCAAACGCCCCATCTGCTATCTCGGTACCGTATTCTCTCCTTCTATGTGTGCATTCAAGTCCCCATGATCATTTTCACTTCAGTTATTCAAATTCCCGCATACACATTGATTTGCATGTTCATACAACAGTTCTTTTTCCTGTGGTCTTCCTGGTGTGGTGCATACTGTAATTGCATGCCCAACACTCTCCTTTTTTCAAGACCGTCAGTGCTATAGCAATTATCTTTCAGTTATTGAAACTATGGTCCTCTCTCTATCTGCCAATCCGGGGTCAGGAACAATCGAACCCGTGACCATACTTTTCTCTGCTCATCTCCTCCCCTTTGTATAATAAGTTTGAGTAATCATATAGCCATTCTCCTCTCTCCTCAGAACGCGTCATCGAGTGACCTCGTCTCGCAGACACCAACGAACATCCGGTCCTCTCCTTCGTCAACCCACAGACGCATCTCCCCACCTCTTCCTCCAATTGTACTAGCATTAGTCAGATTCTATAGATACGGAACTCATATCCTTGTGTAGTCGAGGAGTTCGTACGTCCTTTCATGCGCGCCATGGTTGCAACGATCGAAAAAGATCGCCGTCATCGGTCACCTGGGAGGTGCGCGATCGAACAAGCGTCGTCTTGAAGCCACTCAACAACTCCACGCGGCTGGCTAGGCCTGTCGCGGCTTTCTTTTTGGAGACTGGTAATTGGATAGATTGGTCTTCCACCGGGCGATCGTATACCCGCGATCCAAGCACTTCTTGTGGGTTACAGGAGCCTCTCTCCACAGTCTCCCAGCACATGTCAGATAGTCACATATTAAACACAGCACTCTACCAAGGTATACCAGCCCATTATCATGGTAGATTGGAGCTCCATGATCGCCGTGGAATATTATATATATATATATATATATACTAGTATATATAATAATCTAATATATATAGTATATGATAATATGTTATAATCATATATATATATAAGTATATATTGCTGATATATAATAAGTAATATAATTAAGTATATATATAAGAACATGAGAAATTTACAGGTACCATAGAATTAGGCGTTATTTTTCTCTAAAAGTCTTTCGAAACGAGGCTTTTTGGTTTTTATAGGAATTATTATAGATTGATTTTTGCTAAATTATTGTCCGTGTGAAGCTGAAAGTTTTGGTTTGAGAAGTATTTCAAATTATTATTCAACAGAAACGCTTTTTAATTCAACGATCTCATGTGATGTTGGCATTCGTATTAAAGAAGATTGAATAAGAAAAAAAAATTCGTCCCTACACTAGTAGATTTTTTTTTGAAAAATAGGTATGCAAATTTGCTTTTCTTCTTTATAAATATATATAAGAAGGATTTTGTAACTTGTATTTGGTGGAAGGAAATATATGTTTTGTATTGAAAAATATTAAAATTTAAAAAGTTAATTTAAAATTTTAATTATAAAGCAGAGGATGTTTAATGTTAATTTTATTTCAATGAAGACGTTATGCATTATATATTAAACAACTTTATATAAAGACAGTTAAATTGTTCCCTCACTTGTAAGTTAGAATTTCGAAAGTTCAGTACAACACGTGCTTTTTGGTCTTTATTACTTATATGAGAAAGATTGTGCTAATCCATATTTGGTGAAGGAATTGATATATTATTTGTGAATTGAATGGAAAATCCATTCTTTTAATCCTGTTCAAAATTATTTTACAAATATATCTAAAAAAAATACTATATTATATATATATAATATAGTATTATATATATATATAATAATATTATATAATAATATATATGATATATATAATATATTATATGTATATATCTATATTATAATTATATATATTAGTATATATATCCTAATATATGCGATTACGACACTTGGCGCTCTCATCCTTTCTACTATAGCGTCTTCACACCAAAGTGCGCGAGAGAGTTTTATCTACTCAGCAGTCCGCAAATCTGCATCCACAATGTAAGTTACTAGTAAAGCCGACTATTGTTGTCGCATGAATTTTGGTGGGTAATACTGTAAACTCAAGGCTTCTCTCTTTGTGGTATCTCGTCTTTGTCCAGGCATATCTGGTATGTGGAATTCCCTGCTTTCATCTGTTTCCTTCTGTTTTTTTATAAGAGGTGCTTGCTGTCGCACTGAATATCCTCTGTGAGATACTGTCGACACGCCAAAGACTTGCTCTTTGTGGTAAAATTTTCCTTTTCCCGCACATCGTTTAGTGGAAATACCTGCCTTCTTCCATCGGGAGAACGCGAGAAGGACGTCGAGCGAGGTGAAGAGAACAGTAGGCTACGTGAGATTTGTCTGCTGTGTGCAGTCTGGACTGTTTTTTCTTACCACTATTCGGTTTTCTACATCATAGCTGTATAAGAGCCCCTTCAAAGGAATATCGACGTAGGCTATACGGTTAATTGTGTGTTTCTTTTAATTTTAATAGTGTTCGTTTCCCTAACCTCCCTGTTTTTCTATGTGGGTTTAGTAAGCGAAGCCACATTCAACATTTTTAGGCGTCAGAAAGAATTTCTTTGACAACGAGCACTGGGGTCATTTTCTTTTTTTAAGATTTGTTTGTGATGAGATAGGCTTTTGGAAATTTATAACGAGGCTGGAATAATATTCTGGGAAGCAACACGATTTAACAAAAAAAAATTCGCAAAAGAAATAAAAGTTTATATAGTTAATAGAATATTTTTTGCAAATTTTCTTTATTAGAGAATGGTGAATTGAAACAACCTTTTTTTATGTCGATCTGAAAAAATTATTTCAATTCCATTTTCAAAGCGCAAACCATTTAAATTTACAGTGTAGATGGATGGAAAAATAAAATTAATAATTCATTTTAACGAGAGCCAGATTACTTTGGGTGAAATAAAATGGCTACCCTACCTATTAAGGGTTAAAGCCATTACTCTAAATTCATCTGCACAGCATTTTTTTCACAGGCAGTTGCACAAGCTATCAAAGTACGTTATCCACTTCCACAATTACCTGTACAGATGAAGGTCCGGATTTATTGGCAACACTTTTTATGATTTCCCGTCCTTTAAAAGGCTATGCCGTGGATTTGAACTATATATATAGAAGTATATATATACTTATAATAATATATATAGTATATATATATATATATATATATTATATATTATTATATATATATATTATATATTATATTATATATATATCTATTATATATATATATATACATATTATATATATATATATATATTATATACGTATATAATATTATAGTTTATATATATAGTATTACTATATATATAACATGAAAATTTAGTCCATAAATTTCGCTTATTTTTCTTACCATATTCATGTTGAAACCAATCTTTTGTTTTTATAATTTATATAAGATTGTTTTTCTAAATTATTGTCCGTGTGAAGGATGAAAGTTTGGTTATGGCAAAGTAATTTCAAAATTATTGAAATACAGAAAAGTTTTAATTCAACGAAATCATGGTGTTGCATTGATGTATAAAGAAAATTTGAAATAAGAAAAAAATTTTCGTCTAAGCACTGTAGATTTTTTCAAAGATGTACTGAAATTTGCTTTACTCGTCTCTATAAACAGTATATAGAGAAGGATTTTTGTAGACTTGTACTTTGGTGGAAGGAAATTTATATGTTTGTTTGAAATTGCAAAGGAACATCATAAAAAACGGTAATTTTAAATTTAATTAAAAGCAGAGAAATTGTAAGTTATTTGTATTTCAAATGACAAGAAGTAGGCATTTTAAATATGTTTATTAGACAAACCTTTTTAAATTAAAAAATAAAAGTTAATTGCCCTTACTTATAAGTTAGATTTTCGAAAAGCAAGTCAAAGTGGCTTTTTTGTCTTTATAAGTTATATTAGGGAAGATTGTGGCTAATTCATATTTGGGTGAAGGATTGTTATATTAATTTGTGATAATTTAAGATCATAGGATAAGTAATTTCAAAATTATTACCGATATATATAATAATATACGATATATATATATATATATATTAAGTATATATATAAGTATCTATATATTGTATATACTATATATATAATATTACTATTATACTATAGGTATATAGTATATATATATATAATAATATACCCCTCAACTTATATATATCCCTCTTTGCTGATGCGACATATGGCTGCCTCTATTCTCCTACACAGGTATTACAACTGACAAGGTGCGCGAGAGAGTTTATCTCTCGCATTTGCCAAATCTGCATCACAATCGTAGTCTGCGAGCGCTTTGTTGTTCGCAATGAATTATGGTGGAATACTGTCAACTCCCAAGGCTCTCTCTTTGCTGGGTAATCTCTTTCTTTCCAAGCATATCTGTTATGTAATTCCCTGCTTTCATCGTTTTTTCCTTCTTTTTTTTACTTAGAGGGGTGCTTTAGTTGTCGCATGATTCTCTATGAGTACTGAGTGAACTCAAGACTTCTCTCTTTGTGTAAACTCTTCAGCCACATCTGTTCTTAATGGATTCCACCTTCTTTCGGTTTTTCGCTTCTTTATCTTAACTCTCTTTAAGGCGCACTTCACGAATTGCGTTAGGTATAAGGTTATTGTGTTTTTCTTTTAAATTTTATTCACCATATTTCCCTGTTTTTCTAATGTGGGTTTGTAAGAACCCACATTACTTTTTAGAGTCAGAAAATTCTTGCAAACACTGAGTCATTTTCTTTTTAAGATTTCGTTGGTGATCGGTAGGCTTGGAAATTTTAGGCTTGGAATATATTCTGGGACCACACGATTTAACAAAAAAAGAGACGAATTGCAAAGAATAAGTTTAATATAAGTTATACGAATATTTTGGCAAATTTTCTTTTAAAGAATGGTGAATTGAAACACTTTTTTATGGTTCCCGATCAATAAAAAAATATTTCAATTCCATTTTCCAAAGCGCAAACCATTTAAATTTACAGTGTCGATGGAATGGAAAAATAAATTAATAATATCATTTTAAGAAAGACCAGATTACTGTTGGGTGAAATAAAATGGGTCCTTTACCTATTAAGAGGTTACAAGCACTTACTTCAAATCATTGCACATTTTCTCCCAGCAGTTTGCCACAAGCTATCAAAGAGCTATTATCACATCTCAAAATTACTGTGTAAATGGAGTCCGGATTTATTGAACACTCTTTTAATGAATTCCGTCATTAAAAGGGCTATGCCGTGAGATTTGAACTTATTAGTATAATATATATTTATATATATATATATATATAATATATATATATTTATATATATATACTTATATATATATATTAATCATATATAGTATATATATAATATTATAATATATATATATATATATATATATATATAACATGAAAAATTTAGTACCATTAAATCGCCTTATTTTTTCTTCTAAAAGGTACTAGTCGAAGTGGATTTTTTGTTTTTATAAATTTATATAAGATTGTTTTTCTAAATTATTGTCCGTGTGAAGGATGAAAGTTTGGTTATAGGCACAACGTAATTTTCAAATTATTAATAACAGAAAAGCTTTAATCAAACGATATCGAATGTGATGTTTGGCATTATGTATACGAATTGAATAAGAAAAAATTTCGTCTACACTATAAATTTTTTTTCAAATGTACTGAAAATCTTGCATCACCTCTCCAGAGCATATACCCATCACCTTGACTTACTTCTCCTTTGGTGAAGGGAATTATTGTTTGTTTGAGAATTGCAAAGGAACTCATAAAAAACGTAATATAAATTTAATTAAAAGGCAGAGAAAATTTTCTAAGTTATTTTATTTCAATGAAGAAGTTGCATTATATATTGAAAACTTTATATAAAACAGTTAAATTGTCCCCTTACTTATAAAGTTAGATTTCGAAAAGCTCAAAGTGGCTTTTTGTCTTTATAAATTATATAGGAAAGAATGTGCAATCCATATTTGGTGAAGGAATTGTTATATTATTTGTGAATTGAATTTAAAGATTCTAGGATATGTAGAATTTCAAAATTATTGCGGATATATATTACTAATTATATATATTACGTATAATATATATATATATCTATATATAATATATATATATATATATTAATATATATATATTAATATATATATATACTATATGCCATTGTGGTTTTTAAGTTTTGATACTCTCTACTTATAGGTAATTACAGACGACAAGTGCGCGAGAGAGTTTCATCTCGATTCCGCCAAAAGTCTGATCACATCGTAGTACTAGAAGCGCTTTGTTGTCGCATGAATTATGTGGAAATACTGTCAACTCAAGGCTTTCTCTTTGTGGTATCTCTTTCTTTTCAGCATATCTGTTATGTGGAATTCCTGGTTTCATCTGTTTTTCCTTCTTTTTTACTAGAGGTGCTCTGTGAACTGAAGGCTCTATGAGTACTGTGAACTCAAGACTCTCTCTTTGTGGTAAAACTTTTTTCCCAGCCACATCTGTTCTTTGGAATTCCACCTTCCTTCGGTTTTTTCCATTCTTTTTCTACGTCTCTTAAGGCCACTTCAGGAATTTGCGTTAGGGTATTAGGTTAAATTGTGTGTTTTTTTTTAATTTTAATTTCTTTACCAACCTCCCTGTTTTTCTTAAATGTGGGTTTGTAAGAACCACATGTACCTTTTAGCGTTCAGAAGAAAATTTCTTGCCAACTGAGTCATTTTCTTTTAGATTCGTTGTGTATGGCTAGGGCTTTTGGAAATTAGGCTGGAATATATTCTGGGACACGATCTGTAAAAAAAAAAAATTGGCAAAGAAAATCTTATTAATTAGTTATAGAAATATTTTTAGGCAAATTTCTTTTTCTAAATGGCTGAATTGAAACACCTTTTTTATGTTCCGATCATAAAAAAAATTATTTTACAATTCATTTTCAAAGCGCAAACCATTTAAATTTTACAGTGTAGATGATGGCAAAAAGTACACATTAATAATGCAATGTTTACAGAACAGACGCAGTTAAGATACCCAGATTACATATGAATAAATAA
>JABUQX010013307.1:2500-32500 GCA_015478945.1 Trachelipus rathkii
CTTTCTCCTATCCATTATATATTATACCCTTCATATCATCCGTTTTCCTTTTTACATCCACATAACATCATATCTAATAAATATATTTAAACTCAAGCACACTGTTTATCTACCAGTTAACTTCATATATACTCTAACCTATCCAGCATTATAAATAATCATTCAGACCTAAGAACGTAACTGTATTTAAATCACTCTACTAAACATAATCATTTATACTATTTAATCTACGTTTTATTTACAAACGCCTTATAATCACCGATGGCCAATTATTAATCTAAATCATAAATCCTTTACGACTCCATATTTATGTCAAAGATTAATCCGCCAACAACGTAAACCTAAATTCATTCGAGATATATACACTAATATCAGGTGTTACACCCAGAACATTCTTCACCTCTCAATCTTTAATCCATCTCTTGCTCCAATCAGCTTGTTCTGTACAGTACCTAACCAAACCTAAATCGCAAACTGCTCCTTCCCATCCTCATTTTCTCGGTCAGCTTATTTCAATGTCACCCAGATTTGATCTCTACATCCTCTACACTCCTACAATTCTCTTCTATTATAACATCGCACACACTCACTATGGTTTTGTATGAGCACCATAAGGATCACACACATCAACATCTCTACATCAACTGCAATCACTATCCAAAATTATTTCCGTATCATTACAATTATTATACGAATCATCACTAATTTCCCTATATAGAGCACGCTCTAATTCACTTATACACACTCTCTCCACTTATATATATCTCTTACTTACGATTCACTATCATATTCTAGATATCATAAGGGTACATCATATTAATTTTTCGATTCCATTTCAATGCTTCCAAAAAACCGAGCTCTTTATCGTCCACAATCACATCTTGTGGAACTAGAAGCTTTCCCATCATTTACATACCTTTCTCTATTACTCATCACACTGTTGTACACAAGCTCATCTACAACTAAACTCACATAAACTATTCTCTCTTTTCTTCTCATCATTTTCTCAATCATTTATTTCAATGTAAGATTTGAAATATCACACACCCTCTCTAATTCTCTGAATACTTCTATTAAGCACCCAATATATAGTTTGTTACTCACATCACTTTCAGATTTGAGATATTACCCCTTTCCATAGCCAATGCTCAAATTGACGACAAGGAAACTGTATTTTTTGAACCAAATGACATAAAGTCCTTCAAATCACAGCCCTATTTCACTTTATTGTCTATACCCCTACAAAGTAAACTAGCACAATATATACTTATTATTACCCTATCAATTTCCCTCATACGTTAACTCAATAACTAATTTCCTATCTTTATCACTCGCGCTTTCACGTTACCCTTATACTTAACTAGGTACCATCTACTCCATTTTCCTCTCTACTTAATTTGGGTCACCTACTGGAAAACTTATAGCTCCCTCCCTCATCACAATTCTCTTGTAGATCTTATCACATTCCATAAACGACTATTTGCTCTACTTTAAATACTCAATCTCCAAATTTCCACCAATCACAACTCACTATCTCCTTCTCCTTGACGTATTGTTGACATCACTATATGTTCTATTTCTCAAAAGCTCATTGGGTCTAATTTATACTCTTGAGTATATGACTCATTCTCATTCCAACTTTTCCACGGTACATACCTCTTCTTGCCCAATAAACATAACGAGATAGACCCTCTTATCAAAATATTTATTTTATTATCCTAACATCTATTATTCTAAACTACACTTACGGCATACTACTTGCAATATTCAACATTCACTTCAGTCTTATTCCAATTTATACTGCGCAATGTATTATAGTCACAGGACTTACTATTATGTATCCACTATCTTCCACTCAGTCTACGATACGCTCACATCCCTACTCATCATTATTGCTACAGCTAGAATCTACTTTATACCGAAAGGTGCATTCTATATCTCTCTTCGATTCTAAGCTATCTCTAAGTCTTAGATTTTCCCTCTAGTGATAATGGTACGTTTATCCTATTATCTTATACAGTATAGACCATCACCTAATTTAAATTACACCTCCTTGTATATAATGAGCTAAATCAATTTTTAATTCTACTACTCTATATTTATCTCACTCTACGAAGCATCTGTTTAATAGACAAATCTTATAAGCAAACACCGCAATAATTTCCAACATCTTTTCTTTGAATCCTCATCAATTTAAGCTTTATTTAATATTCATTTCAACTCACTCACATAGCTTCTTTCTACTTTATAGAAAGAGAAATGTCCTTTTATACATCAAAATTTAAGCCCTATATATATCCTACATTTTAATATACATAAAACCTATATTATATATTATATACATTTAATTAATAATCTACTTAAAAAAAAAAAACCCCACATTTTAAATGAAGAAACATTTTATTTGTTTTACATGATTTTAAAAATGAATAAATCAGCTTTTTATAACTAGATTTTTTGCAAGCGCTTCTACTCTAACATACTATTATCTTCATTCACGCTTTTCATGACTTAATCTATTTCTAATACCTAATATATTATTTTTACCACTTCTTCCTTATCACTTCCTCTCTATCCAAGCCCCTACTATCTAAGCAAGTAGAAATATTACATTAAAAAACATAATGACTGAATAATTTCCATTACTGTTAACCCTCACTAATCTTAACATCCAACATCATTGCATTTTTAATAACATTTATTTCACTATAACACCTCCATCTAGCATATTTCATATCATTTTCATTTTCTCACGAGATATATTAAATTACATATATCCATACACCAATACTAAGTTATAATTTATAGTTAATACTCTTGTGTTTAAAGAATGAATATATATTATTTTATACAATTACATAACAATATCTCATATCTCCTACACTAGAAAATCAATATCATGTTATCCTATACCATATATCTCTTATTTTCTCTTCAGAACCTGCTCGGTAATATAACGTATCTCAGTTTCATTTCAACCCTTTCACCTACCCCACCGCCACTCCCTTTTTTGATCGCCTACAATCTAAATTTTTTCTTTTCATTCCAGGCTCACCCCTTCCTATTCAAAGGACAATACTATCTGAAGCTTCTAGGATTTCTCCAGAAAAGATTCTCTTTATAGTATCATATCATCCCTAGCAAAACATCATTTTCAGAGGTGGCAAATATATATAGTCATTCTCCTCTTCAAGCATTAGGACACACTCTACTCCATATATTACGAGAATAGTTCACAAAATGATCCTACTCTTCTAACACACTACCTTCGACTATTTCAAACTTAAATTTAAACTCTATTTATGAATTCTAGTGTAGTTGCGTTACATGGCACAAACAATAATCTTTACATACGTTTCTAGTGTTACTTTAAATCTTTTCCCTTTTCTCTATCTCTAGATCTCTCCATCCTTTCACACCCCACGCACATACACATTTTTCGTCTGTGAAAACATTTGTTGCGATCAATTTGACCGTTTTCTTTTCTTTGTTGCTCTTCTAGTCACGGATGTTGCAGGAGAAGCCAACTCAAAAACTTTGCTTGTATTGAGAACCATTTATTACTCACAAATCTTCTCGCAATATATTATGCTCATCTTACTATACCATGGTACTCCTTGCACTCACATTCGCATCATCATAACATTTCATCGTCAGATTAATAGGTGTGAACAAAGATGATATGACTTTACGCCGATCACGACTTCTCGAGGAATGACATTCTAAAGCAATGTGCCTAAAAGTGCCAATAAGAAATTAGTTGAGAGTTGTGGGCAAGAATACACCTAGCTTCAGATCCCACCCAGTTGTATAAACTTTCAGCAGCACTTAACACTAGCGTATCAATCGTGCACATGTATACATTATCTCTTAGATAGTGAGCTAAATTGCTCTTTCTTTTCAATTACAACACATCAATGAGGGAATTTATTATAAGTGGGATGAAAAATGTATATGTGTGAGTGGATGGGTGGATGTATTTAGAAAGAAAGAGACTATTGTTGTAACAGATATTAAAAAGAGTTATGTTTTATATTATTTATTGAGAATAATTAAAGTGATCGGTATACTAAGGTATTAGCTCAACGCCTTATTATGTTAGCCAATAGGAACGATTACGATGTGAATATGAACCATATATGGATAATGACAAACTAAAGGAGTAATACGGCTACCTTACTTAATAAGGCTCACGTTGAGTAGCAATTGTCAATACGATAGACGGATAGCAGTAAGTGGTTAACTAAAATACTTTATATTATCTTTAAAAAAATATATATTGCCTTACATGGGACTCTGTGATAAGGTGACGGGTAGTACAATAGAGTTTCTGAAATCGAGCAGTGGCGTGGCTGCCTAACCGATAGAAATAAGGGACAGTATAATCAACAGAGATCAAGAAGTATAGCTGATAGAAACATGTATAAAAGGTATAGCGGAAGTTTGGCGCAAGTCAGTCAAGTACTTCGCGGATTAAAGTGAGGGAGGGTTTGCGTTGTAGGGGCAGTGCGTCAGAAAGCGCAAACCAAAAATTCACCACACTTGGAGGATGCGTAATAGAGTTTGCTTCTAGGTTTTGAGATGTTCTTGTGAGGAAAGTTATAAGTGAACCACCATAAGCATTATCCTTTCGGTTGCAAAAGCATTGGTGGGGAGATGTCAGTGAGTCTCAGTCTATCAGAGACTCGGAGGTATTTAATAACTATGGCATAGAGTTGTCTTTATGTGAGGTGGATAAGCAACAATCTGATGATGCTCTCACGGCGAAGGAGTTCTGTTTGGCTCATTCGTGAGCAGAGGGATATATCTCCTCTCTCAGCGAGAACAGCTATCTACCTGAGCGTGTGGGAGGGTGGTCGTGTAGTTTGGTCTGACATATGTCATGAAATTTCTCGGCCCGAGGTATGCTTTTCTGAGAAGGCTAGTCTATCCTACGTTTGGGTCGTGACCTATAGATAATCGCCCAGCTCATAAGGTGCTAGATATAGTACTCATATATATATATATATATATTTGTATATGTCACTAGTATTATTGATCATATTATGCGTTATCACCTACTGTAACTAAAAATCCTCCAATTTGGCGTAGTCATAATATACTATATTATATATATATATATATATATATATATACTAATATATATATATATAATATTAGTATACTATATAATATATAATTATATATATATAACCATCGAACCTGAATACTACTACCTATATAATATTATATATATAATATACTATATATATATATATATATATATATACACATCACAATCCTTTTCTGTTTTGTTATCAATATATATAAATTATCCTAATAATATTTCTTATTTTCTCACTTCTAAGTAGCTTACTATTTATACTATAGACTATATCATTATCACTTTTCTTTAAATATATCGCGTTACACTCTTCCTCACGCATATAATACCTGCCTTGTGAGAAACGAATAATCTGCATGGATTTCATTTCAGCATAAATCTTTGTGAGAATCTACGGCATTGGTTGTCACTCATTTCGAATCCACCCTCACTACTCAGCAACGCTTAGCGAATGCACTACCATCATCCTTTGCAAATGACCCAACCACTTTGATCACATGCCTCTTATTGCCCGTGTCTCTATTAGAACAGAAATATCTCTATCTTCCTCCACTCTGACCTCACACTTGCATGTCAGAGTAACTTCCAGGTATATTCATGGGCTTCATTTTTGTTGTCAATTGGAACGTCAAAATAGTCCATCTTCTCCATAGATGTGGTAGCTGAAATATTCCACGACTAGAAGATTATCACGATTAGCTGTATACAAGAGAACGCGTTCCATTCATAGCCCTTTTCATTCATGAATTCAATCGAATACGAGATGATTTCACATGATGTGGCTATAGTTTAATAACGATATACTCTCACATATTAATATTGACACGGAACGCATAATCTTATATTCAAGATATTTATTCAAAATCGTTTTAATCCTTTATTTCAGCTTTAAAATCGATTTTGATTTTGAATGAGTCTGCAACAGACTCAGCCGAGGGAATTGAGTAGTAATTTTAGGGACTTTCGTTGTGTAGATATTACTTTCTTCGCGAAATACTAGTTAGATAGTTCGCTGTGCCAGTAGATTTACAAAGACATCTATTGCGAATCATATATACGTATAATGTTCTGCACAAGAGGTGTCTGTGAGGTCGAGGTGCTAATAATTTATCAATGATCAAAGCATTAGGCTTTCCATAGTGTTTGGTCAAATGAATCAAATGACTCTTTTGATAATTATTCAGATTGGTCTATTTTCAGGCACTCATCAAGCATTCAACAGAAATGGAAAATCTTCAATGTAAAGCTCTATCATATCGAAAGAAATAATCACCAAAAATTCTCGTATGGTTATTTGCAACTCGGCCCCGCTCAGAACCTTGCGATTGTTGCATTCAGGTATTAACGACCTGGACTCAAAACTCTGACAGCATTAAATTTAGTGACGAAGTTTATATTGTAGAATCACTAGAGACACATGTTTTTGAGTTGAGCAAATTTTATAAGTATAATTTGAGGAACAGTGAAAAAGTGATCTTGACACCATATATGGTTTTGTGATGACGGAGTTGAGTCGATATGTTCTTTCACTGCCACACTTTCATAGTATCATACTAACGCATGAACTGTCACTATCACACCCAATACAGGGTTTAACAAGGGGAGGCAAGCAATCACCAATTCAATTATTATTATTATATTACTTACTTATTATTATTTTATTATTATACTTAGGGATTTTTCAATGTTCAAATTCGCGATTATCATGAACGTTATTATGATATCATTATCTATCTTGGATCTAATAAGATAAGACTTAGATGAGATTCACATTTTTATTTTATAATATTTATTAGAGTTATCGTTTTGACACTTATATAGTGTCTTAGGTGTACTAGTTTTAAATAATATGTCTTTTATAATTTATTGTCCAATAATATGTAATTTTATGTTCATGAAAAAAGAGATGATGAAGTATTCTTCCAAAATAAATTTAGCATAATATAATTTAATTCATATTTTATCTGTAATTATGGGTTAAATGATATAGTTTTTCCCGATATATTTTATATCTATAGCGTAGAAATGATTGCTCACTATTTCTTGAGGAACCAAGATAGACTCAGTTAAGGCATTTATATTATGGACGTTGATCGAGGAACGGGCCAGAGTGTAATTTTTGTTGTATTACAAGGTAATAGATCATACTCCGAGATCGAATAAGCGTAAACTTCGCCTTATCGTTAACTGCGCGTAAATCAATATCAGAGCGGGCATATTGTTTAATACACACCACTTGCTTCTCATTTATGTATCACCCTGCTTTGTCCAGATAAACATAAAAGGAGATCTATAAAGAAGATAGTACTTGGATACACAATTTTACAGTTTTTTAAACTATATACTTTAATAGAGCTTTAATTTCAATCTTGAATTTGGAGAAGATCCATTTATGGAATGAAATTGAAAAAAAGGAATTATTGAAAGAAATAAAATAGGTATAATTTTTGAATTATAACCAGGCTAAAATAACTTGCCTATTTGGGTTAGGGTGCGAGAGATTTGATTAGTGAGAATTCTCGCCTCAAAATTTCATAAATTTCATAAATTTCCTATGAATTATAAAAAGTAAATGCAAATCAAAGCGGAAGAATTCTAGCTTAATTCAAATGTGAATTTCATATTTAACATAAATTGCTTTTATAAGCTGAAAAATCCCAGCTTGACTGAAACGTTTATTGAATTTCATATACAAGATATTTTTTAATATGTAAACTCAAAATAGAGCTGAAAATATTTCGTGATCTTCATATATAACATATTCCTTATATCACTAAGATTCATATATAAATTGACAAAATAGATGCAGAAATTAAAGAATGGAAAACGAACTGTGTATTTGAAACAGAATTTTCAACTTACCAATTTTTTTATATCTCTTGTTGTCTAACTTTTAGCATTAAATCAAACTTTTTTAGATTAATAGAACACTTTTCTTTGTACTCTCATACAGGAGAAAATTTGTCACTTCCTATGACCTCTTTAAAAATAATAATTACTCAATTAAGATATAATAAAATAATTCCAGTTGGTTGAACTGTTTGAGAATTTAAACACATTATTGGTATATCTTTAATATAAATCTACGTTACCACCATAACGAAATTTTTTGCAAATATTATACTTCGACATATATCTATTTATTCATAAAATAATACATAAATAGTGTTCCTGTACATACAGAGTAATCAAAGAGTTTAGATGAATCAATGTCATCTAGTTTATTGTCAATATTATATATATATAAACAAGTTGATAACCTTAAGTTATTTTATAATCAAAATTTTGTTTATTATCATACCTAGTACCAATTGATTACTGATTTTGTGGATGGTTCTACGTCAAATCAAACCATTAAAACCTTAGCTACAAATTAACTGATACTTTAATAATATCGAGGTGTGACAATTACGATAGAATTAAAGAAGTATAATAAAAGACAATTTTCCTACAAAAAATTGATTTATAAATTATTTATAAACTAAAATAATGACATATATTATATATAATATATATAATATATAATATATAATATATATATATATATTAATATATATATAATTTAATATATATTAATTAATATATATTAATATAATATAATATAGTTTATATATTAATATAATATATAATATTATATATTATATATATATATATATATCTATATTATATATAATAATATATATATATTAATTAATATATTTATTAATTAATTAAATAATATAATTAATATTATATCATATTAATTTAATATACAAAATAATGGCAATTAATTCTAATATATATATCAGTTTTTATCACTAGGAAATTATCCCATATATTTTATAAGCAATTTTTTATATCTTTTATTTTCTTTCTACTCCCTTGGAGGATACATTCAATGACACTCTGGTTCATGTTTTCATCAAGAAGACAGTCAATCATTTCTCACACTATCAGACACGCTCGTCATACGTCTGCACGTTATTTACTATGCTACTAGTACAAACACGAGATATACTCATATTTTTGTTGTCAGCATTGACAATCTTAATCTCGAAGACGATCTCAATTTCTAACATCATATTGAATTCTCGCGAACCACATTCTTTCTTCTCTTCGGTCTTCCTTGGTCTCTCGCCTCTGGTGTCCTCCCGACCTTCTTTTCGCGCATTTTCTCTTCTGACTTGAAGTCAAATACAAATCAAAACTATCTCACTTAGAAATCATTTGTTCTTCCATCACTGATCATTGGCTCAAAACATCTCACAACCCAACAAGGATATGATCTCGGTACTACACACAGTGTGCACTCAATTAGCTGGTTTAACACAATTACAGCGTGGTTTTGTGAGGGCACCCTTAATGTGTCTTCTGTGCAGTAAATTGAGACTCATTTCAATGGATGAACTATCTCGCATCATAACGAGATAACTATTCCAGTGGGATTCTTGTTCTCGCCGGTGATCGTTGACAATCTCTATTCAGAATTACCACGGTCATGCGAGAGTTTGCTTAAGTATTTTTTGACTGCCGATCGCATGACTCATCACTAAAGGGTATACTCAAGAAGGCTGAATCGAGAGCTTAAGGGAGCTTTTCTTTTTCACGCCCTCATCCATATTCTTTTATTCTAACCTATTCCTGTTTAGGGTGTAGGTCTGTACCCCTTTAACCTCCCAATCTGTGGATCGTTAGCTCGCTGGGGAAATCTCGACTACATTGCGGATTATGTTATTATAGATACACAATCAGTCCGATAATATTTTTTCCCATAGGAGTGTCTTTAATACTTCTTCATTCATCAAATACGTTTAACATTTTAATCAAAAACTTATTTAACCAAAAGATAAATTCTGGTCCTGTATGAAGTTGGTACTTGGTCGAACGAATTGGTCAAAGGTTCTGCAGATGATCTAATTTCATATAGATATCGACAATCACCTTCTCTTTACGCCGGCCTAATAAATTTTCAACGTGTGAACTGATATATTACCTGAGAGATATCTTATGTCATCTATTGTTGTGAGGAGTAATAATTGCTTTACCACACAATTCGAATCTCACTGAGACTTATTCTACTAAAGAATTACACTAGAACTCCATTCGGATTTTAAATACACAGCTTTTCAATACGTGTATCATCTGTAAAATTCTCATCTCAGATGTCTGAAAAGATGCCGAACTAACAATTGAGATTCAATTCTTAAACCCTTCACATTTTCACTCTTCTTTATAATAATTTAGTGTCACAATCTCCTTGTGTATATAAATTCTTTCATTTATAAACATGAAGTAAACAAAATAAACAAAACAAAAAAGAAAAAAAAATAGAAATGTTTCAGTATCTCCCATCAACTATGCAAACAAATTTTACCATCACTATACACTATCAATATTCTCGAATACAATACTTAAACCTGGCTTCACTTTGTAGGTAGTATTGTGTCGTTAGGCGGCAACCTGCCAACTTTCAACATCGTATGCCTAACAATTCCCCAATTTACTCAATATTTCTCTTAATACTTGACTATCCTTCTTTTTCCAGCATACTCTAGACATAAAATGAAGATAGAAAGTGTGTGGCACGTTGTAATTTTGTCAAAAAGTCATGCGTCTCGCAATGACAGTCTCACTCGTTGCTTGTCTATATAACGTAGGTCTAACATCTTCCAAGAATATTCTGTATGTCCTGATCTGTGACTCGTTATCTAGAGACCATAGTCTCTGTGTTTTGTCATACCTCTATACATCGAACGGACGACTGGGGCTCCCAGACTGTCTTCTCCAACTCCTAATTTTGCGCCCATAAATTAAAAACTTAGCACGTTATGCCCTTATATACGAGGGCTTCCACTTCTACATATACATTTACTAAACGTGTTCATTTAAATGTGTTCAGCGATTGACGTATCGTCTTCTGTTTAGACGCTCATCGGGGTTCTCTGTGTTTCTCGCGCCTGGGATATTACCTATTACTAGATCGTAGCATTAGCATTCTCTTCCCAGTTAGGTGGTCTGCCGAAATATATTTCCTGTTCACCGAAATACTCCTACTACACAGACCTCTTTATTCATTCTAAGGATGTCTTGCAAAAATATAACAATATAAAATCATTAAAATATAAAATATCTTTCAAAGTTTAACTTAAATTTATTATAAATATTAATAATATACAGATAACAGTGTTGAATAATATATATTAACTATACCTTTAAATTTATATTTAGTACATCAGATTTTTTTATTACAAACTCATTATCAATTATAATACTAATTCTTATAATTAGTATATTATATATATTATCTCATTTATATATATATATATAGACTTATACTAAAAATTCATAAAATAAACATATTCATCAATCAATATAGCTTAGTTAGTTACATTTGGTCCATTATAATACTATTATATATCTATCTTACGCCTATTATATACTTATAATCTTAATACTTTACTAACTATATATATATTATATATTATACCATATAATAAAATTCCTCCCATATGACTTACTCTATCAAGAGTTTATTATTACCTTGGCCACTTAAATATTATTATATATATATATATATTATATTAGGAATAATCGTACATATGCCTAGTTTATTATGCAATGATTCATGATTGGGGTAAGGGATAATCATACTCAATAATAAGAATCATCTTATTAGATATACTCAATATATATATATATATATATATATTTATTCTCAATATATTATAGTAATATCTTATTATCTCTCGAAGACCATTACTAATACTTCAGTTGTGTAATATATAAGTAAGGTCCGTCGTATTATCTCTCTACTTCACCCTTCTATACCCGTACTGTTCTTCATCTATTACGAGTTCTCAGGCTCTATCATTTCATTCACTTTTGCCTTTCAAGACTTGGGAGGGTGTAGGTGGCCAACATTTTATCCACCCGGAAACTCAGCAATAGTTAAGTAAAGACACATGTATGACTTTATCGTATAAGTCGATTTGGATAAGTTCGTATCTCACACGCCATGGTACAAGTTTTCTCTGACAAAATATAACGAATAATTATACAAAGCATTAAGACTGGTCATAAAGAGCGATACCGACAATCATTAGCACTGGAACAGACCATATGGTTATTAATACAGTTAATACGCGTGCATGACAATCCACCGGATTATTAATCCCTTCCTTAAGTTCACCTTGCAATGATTGCTTATCTTAACAATAGGAATATAAATAGTTTAAATATATATAGTCATATATAGCTTTTGTTATCTAACATATCTATATAACTTTCACTAAGTGATTGTTGAAGTACGTACTAATATACTATTTTTCGAATATTTTAACAATATAAATAAAAAAAAATTCCGACTACTTATGGCTAATTAGACGTTGAATGAAGAGGTAATTATGGTTAGTTTGATAAACTACTCAAAAAACACTAAGTTTATTGTATTTAATAATATATATTGGAGAACTAAAAGTATGTTCTTATAATTTAATAAGGTAGGAATTTAATATTTTTTAAAAATGATTATCAATTATATAAATAATTTACATAATTTTTCTTTATTTTCAATTTAACTTCACTTAAAATAAATAAAATATATTCTATCAAATTTTAATAAATGTAAATGGAAAGCTTTAAAATAATACTCTATAAATACGCATTATTATAAACGAAGACAATAGCTTATAGTTGTGATGAATGCTTATAGTAGTTATTTTTTTAATCATTCGTGTGAATATTAGAATTACTAAATGAATATTTAGCTAGCTTAATAGGTGAGGTTATAATAATTAATAATCCCAAAAGAATTAGGTAATAGTACCAGGGTAGTAGAGCCTAGTTATTTTTAATTATTTTATATTTAATATAAATTGCTAGCTTAAGTGAAAAATTTAATTTTATTATTGACATTTTCAAAGGCGGAATAAATTTAAAGGACTATTTTTCTTCTACTTTCCCTACACAAAAATAGGAACTTTTTTCAATTTATGTATTTGTTAACATTTATAATTAAAAAGGCATTATCGGAATAAGTTTGATTTTAATAATAGTATACTGCTAAAATTTATTTAGTTATCAGCGTGTAAGAGTTACGTATTTACTTTAATAGGTATATTTTGTTATACATACTAGTAGTGAAGAGACTTCATAATCTACGATACATTTCCAACAGAGTACAAGTAATTTTCATTCATATATGAAATTTCATTAAATAACAATCTCCGGCCGATTGTTTGCCACACAGCATCTGATCCTTGAGGGTTGAGATTGTCGTACACTCGGAAAAGGAAAAGCTCCGCTAATCCGGAGTTGGATAGATATTTTCCCGTTCGTCCAGTGGGACAGTGTTAGAGACGGGTTTAGTCTCATTTAATTATAGAATAATAATATTGCGGCGTCACTGTCAACCGCAAAAACGAGGACAATACCCAAGGCGTCTAAGTGTGAAGGAAAAACTATTTTATATATCAAGCGTTACTGTGGCCATGGTTACGAGGACTTGCGTATATCGAAATTCTTTAAAAGAGGGAATGTGGGAATTAAGACTATACATGTAACTAACATTTTATCTATTTATATAAAACAGCCAGGTAGCTTTTGGAATTGCGTTTAACTATGTAATTTTTAATGCTGTTTTTTTTAGTTTTGATGTTAGCTGTTTTTTTCTGTCCCTTTGGAATATATGACGATTGAAGATTACATTTCTAGATACACGACTGGAACTAAGATAGCGAAACAATAATAAGCCTATAAATGCTTCACTAATTTTTGAGTTATTATAATATATATATATGGAGAGATACTCAGGGTTGGTGGATTTTTTTAAAAAAAATCAAAAAAAATTAAAAAAATTCATCTGGATTTTTTTTTTTATTTGGTATTTGTTTTATGGCATATTTGTGGTGTGATTTTCAATAGACGATCACACAAAATTATTGCCTCCTTTTCGTAATTTCATTTAATCACTGTTGATAAGATATTGAGTCGATATACTAGGTAGCAACTTAGTTACCTTACATTTAGTAATATAATGTTCTCGAATCGCAAATAACTAAGTTTCATCAAATTTATTTTTAGGTTAACATTTTGAAATTATTTAACGATTATATTAGTCAATACTACATAGTTAAATTAGTACGTATAATATAAGTATCTAGCTAAGTAATATTAGTGCTCAATATATAGCTATATTATTAACAAATTTGTGAATGCAATTTTTATATTTATGATTTTTCTGTTGTTTCTTGTGGTAATTTTAATATGTGATTTTTTATGCCAAATTTTGCCTTTATATTATTAGTATAGACATAGCCTATAGCATTGTACAAATATTAGCATATATATATATTATAATTATATATATAAACGGATCCTATCATGTATAAATAGAATGTATATATTAAGCAGAACAAATTTTGGCCAAACGAAGAGACCCTCATAGTAGTATATATATAGGCCATAAATATTTTATATACAATATTACACCTATATCTACTACTACTAAATTAGATAACAAGTAGTATAGTAAATATATTATACATACAATATGTTATTGATAATAATATAAATATATATTAAGGTTATTCTGAAAATCTAAAGTCGCCATGGACATGCTGAGAAATAAATACCGATAAATTTAGAATGTTTGTAGTGAAATAGCGGGTTATATTGATTAGCGTGGAACAGGGTACCTTATTAGGTCCTTCTTATGATTTTATTTGCTTGAGATACTCTTTAAGTAACGGCCACATTATACTCCTATATAACGTATATAGTAGTAGCTAACATTTAATGTGTAGCATATATATATACTCATATATAATATAATTATATAATAACTGAATGACACTATTTATCAAGTCACATTTATTTGTAAATTTAATACCTCTTCATTCTAAATTGAAATATTGGTTTATTAATCTATACCATTATAGTTATTATATATATATTATATACGGGTGAAAGTTTATATCCGTCAGGGCAAACTAATATTTAACTATAGGATAAAATGACATGGGGATAACGGGTCTATCATCCATAATTGTGAGTACACTAATAAAGTTATGTACTATATCATTAATATATGATTATATTTGATATTTATTTGATTATCTTATTTATTTTTATGGTTATGTATGGCTCAGGAATTGCCTGTTGTTTTATGAGTTAAAACTTATTTGAAGTATTTGACAGCATTTGGAGCATAATTATGAGGGTCGGCTAATCGAATATATCTTACACTATATAATAATATTAATAATGGTGTACCTCTTGATTATCCTGTATTTGCAACATATATTGGGTTTGGATGATTTGATTTTCGATTTAGAGTAGATGAATTTTATTCAATTTTTTTCTTCAATTGGTGAGTTTAATCAAGGTCCTTGTATGACCTACCAAGCAGATATAATATATACTCTTGCCGTTATATTTAAGAACTGTTTGAAAGAATAATCTTTGCTTTTTGGGTCGGTGAGGTGCATTGGGTGGTGTGTTGGTGTTAATATTGTGGGAAAGAGTGATACAACCATATACATTCAATTGTCTTGTTCGTCATGTTATACATGTGACTATTAGGATAGAATTATATAGATAGATATATCAAGGGTAAGGAGGACACTGCTATTATCGTTCGTTAGCCGTTTGTGAATGCGAAAATTTTGCCCAAGATTCCAATAGACCTCAATTTATTAAAACTAAAAATAATCTCGAGAAGGGGTCCATAAATGGTGGATTTCCCAAAAGAAGATTTTTAAATGTATTTTACTAAAATAGCTGTCATTAATGGTCGCTTGATTCTAATCGGTAATCTTATAATATATTATATATTATATATATAACCCTGATATTATATATATATATATATAATTATATATATATTTTAATATTATATATTTTTTTAAAAAGAATAAAATTTATTAACTTTTATGGGTACTATTTATATTAATGTGATAATAATATATATATATTATTTTTAATATAATATATTAATACATTAATAATATTATATATATTTATATATATATAGATATATTTATAGCATTATATATATTATTATATATTTTTAATAAAAAGAATAGAAATATTATTACAATATTACATATAAACATTTATACCGGAATTAAAGAGCACTTACTAAGTGCATATGTAACGTTTAACAAAGATCCCTAGAGATGTTTTGATACTACAATTTGAACAGAAAGGACTCTTATACTTATTAAGTTTGATTTTTCCCTATTATAAATCTAATAACGGATCTGGCATAAAGAATTATTAGTATCTATCAATATTTTTTGCTGAAACATTCCACAGGCATGTTCCTTATGCAGTCACCAAGAAATCAATCTCGCCCATACTGTTGTAGAAATCCCCAATCTGTGGTTATTATCGGGTTTTATTAATATTAATGTTATATATCTTTGGCGGGAGGATGTTATCGGAATGTGTGCGACGAAAGTACTATCGAGTGAAATCCAGTTGTCTCAAAGTGTGAACGACATAGTATACACGCATATTTGAGGCCTTATATAAAGTAGGTTTATGATTGGATTAGAGATGTATGATAGAGAACACGACATTTTGGTTTGTTTGATTCATATTCATGTCGTTAGATTTCCCTCACTGCGTTGAATATTCATAATTGTATTTTGGCTTCGGTATGTTTATCTAGTCGAGACAGACTACGGAACGAGTTATACTTTAAACTTTGCTTCGCGTTGTTGGTAACTCGGGTCTGTGATTTAGGAAAAATATAGTCTCTATGTATTTGTTACACAAGCTTTTGTTGCAATATAACTGTCTTGCAATCATATCGTGGTAAATTGGACTGCACGTTACCTAAGACCCTTTCACGTCAACTCTGCAAAAACAGAAAAATTGGATTATCATTTTTAAACATCCAGCCTAAGCCTTTTTTATTACTTTCAACAGGCACATTTCCGTTTTGAAGTGAAAACATTTCACGAATGGTAGGGAATTGGATTCAAATTTAGGCGATTTGTAAGGATTTAGACTTTTATTTCTAAAAATTGTAGATATTTCAAACCTTATTTGGGAGTAATATGGAAAAATGGCTATAGCCTGTTAAACTCATAATGCTGCCTTGATATTTCTAATACATGGCGGCATGAATCCTGATATGCTATCACTTAGGGTCGCAAAACTTGAGCGACAGTATCAGATGATACTTTGGACTGTAAGCTTTGCCAATCTGACTTTATAATCACGCATACAGGGGTTCGTCATCCGTGTACAAAATTTGAAGCAGACTAGGTCGGGAAATACAGAGTTCGATAGCGTCATGACGTGGTAGAACAGAATGGAGGAACTATATGTTCGAATGCTTATGATCAACATACAAACAGATATCTTCATGCATGGAAATTGGATATAACTTCTAATACGCGTGTACTTCCCGGCGATTCCAAATCCTTTAAACTTCGTAATATCCATTAAACGATTAGTTCTTGTAATTTTAGAATATGTGGTTTCACATTCTACTTAAAATTTCGCGCTAAGTATACCGGGTGATTGGTCTTCATCTAACTATATATATGTACGCTATTGGTATCGGATATTTTTTGACGGTTGCAGGTCCTACACTATTTTATAATAGGAACGCTACATAGACAACGAGTGAAACTTTATTACTTAAATTTTTTCCTTTTTCACATAAACAATATACAGATGTGTCTTAATCATGATATGATTATGTTTGTAATTATTGAAATTATTTTAATGTTGGAAAGGTATATCATACATTATATTATATATACTAATATATATACGTATATATTAAATTATATTTATAATTATTATATATTCTTATATAATATTATATTTATAATATATTATATATATAGTATATATTATTATATTATAATTATAATAATATTTATATATTATATATTATAATATATATTATATTAATATATTATTCGTATTATTTTTATTATATATATAATTAGTATAGTTAATAAATATTATATATCTATATATTAAGTATATATATAATATTATTATCTATATTTATTATATATAATATATAATTATATCATATAATATATATATATATATATTAATAATATAATATAGCATTATATGCTAAGTTTTCATAATAATATTTAATATATATTATAAATATATTGTTTTGTTTATATTTGTCTATTTCTTAATATATATATATATTACACTATATCATTATTTAATATTTATTTTTACCTAATATTTCTATCTATATTATTATTATATATATTATATACTAATTTGAAGTTGATATTTGATTTTCCTCTATTTGATTTATATGCTCCTATATATTATAGCTATGTAAAGATAAAATATTATTCCTATGTATATAAAGTGTAAAGGAGATGCTGAAGGCTTTTAATAGGATTATTAGGGGCATATCACTTGATGGGCCATGTCGAACGAAAAATATAACGAACCAATGACTAATGGAGAAGTGAAGGAGTGAAGAGAGAAGGTAAGAAGACAGAAGACATCGGATCCAAGATAAGAATCAATCATGTTATACGGGTATAGATAAGGGGAAGATAGGAACGACGTAGACTCTTTATCTTCACACTGAGAATTGGTCTCATAAGTGATGATAGATGCTTGTAGAATAATGGCAAGAGATTATAATTTTGTATTAGCCTTCTCAATTGGATCGCAAACTAGCATTCTGATTTATTCGGTAGCTCCTATAAGCGCATAGTACTGATCTTTAGAGATTGTGAGTTAATAAGAAGAGCATGTAGTAATTATAGTGGAATTCTTAAGGAGGGTAGTATTAGCATTGAAATTTTAGATAAAGTATAAAATATGTTAATAGAAGAAATTATGGCATTAGAACAGAATGTAAATAGTCTAAAATGAATAGAAGATAGACGAGATACATAGATGGTTATGAAGTATGAAAACAGAGAAGTTGAAATGATATGTCATAATGATATCAGTTTTTTATCTCGGAACTTTTTTCTTAAAAATATCAGTTAAGGCTTGGTTTATTATTTTATTTTAAGACGTGAGTTGATAAAGGAAAGATGAAAGATGAGGACTAAGGAGAATTAATGAAGGGGACATAATGGCATATGCGGACGATCTGGCATGTTTGCGGAGGAGTGAGAGGAGGCGATCGAGAGGTGGTGGAGCTTTTGCGGAGGTAGTTGGCGAAGAACTGTGCATGGGAAGATCGATATTATCTAAGAGACAGTTAGAAGTATGATTATTTGAAGCTCTTTACGCTTAATCCTGGAGGAATAAATGAGGAGGTGGATATGATAGTATATGTATCCGTGAGAGATGTGTAAGGAGGTGAGGTGTTAAATACTGCAAATTATGCTACGGAGGATGTCTATAACAGAGTACGGTAGGATATAATAGCGCGAATGAATCGGAATAAGTATGGATTAAAGTATATGAAAAGCGGTATACCATGATGAAAGACAGAAACATCGGAATAGAGATTAAAAAATCTAAAATTTTTAAACAAGCAATACTAAGACTTCCTCGACTCTAGGCTAGTACCGGAAGCAGGAAACAAATGTTATAGAACATACGAGAAAAAAGGTCATAGTAAGAAATATATTCATGGGCGACGATGTATGAGTATATTAAGAAGTATTGATTGCATGAGTGATACATGGTATAATTTGTTGGGATGTGAGATTCCGCACATTACTCACACGAATGATTGAATGTATGTTATTAGATGAGCAAATGAGTGTAAGGCGTGAAGAAAGATCGGGTAATGCGAATCTCGAAGGGAGGTGTGACTGGATTGCGCGGAAGGCTGTGTAGGATAGCGGTCTGAGGAGATGACTTTTGTCCATAGTAGAGTGAGATGGCTTTGTCGTAGGAGAAGAATGCGAAGAAGGTGGGAATGTGTCACAGTCAGAGGCGCAAGCCAGACAGCTGGGAAGACACTGAAGACGAATGGGCCGGAATTCGAGTGGCACGCTGAGACATGCTCTAGGAAAGTGTAGCATACTCAAAAGTGTCGAAGGCTTGGTTGGAAAAACGACTATGAGTGAACAGCGGTGGAGGCTTAGAGGTGAGTTCTGGATAGAATAGAGTGCTTGCGCAGCTGTGTGATCTTGATTTCTCTATCCCGTATTCGTGGATATAAATTGGGACCGATAAAAAGAGAAAATAAAAAATTATACCTACAAAGTATATCATACTATATATATATAATTATATTTATAAATTCATATATCCAGTATGATATCTAGAGTTGACCACTTTATCATTTATTAAAAATTAATACGTCTTATGGACTTACGTGACTTCAGTATTCTAATTGATATTATATATTAATATATTATTATACCTAAATCTATTATTATACGTACTATAATATATATCATATCATATATATTTCAGTATTCATACAAACAAATCTGATGTTACGGTTTTAGGTAAAGTTTCAAAATTTTAGAAGCATTTTCTGTTTTGGATAAGGATTGTATTTTTATTTCATTCTATTAAATTCTCGCTATTGTCCTACTCCTGATATTATAAGTCATTTATTTATTGATCTTATAGTGTTAATTCTGTATAAGTAACATTGATTTTTCATCACAAGATTACTGATCATAAAATGATAGAAAGGATGTTTGATAAAAAATGGTTGTGGTATGACTCGGAGAGCATTCAACTTTATGACATATTTTCATAGGAACAATAAACAATTAAAGTTGTTTATACTGTTAGACATAAGGTTTTTGCAATTATTATATTCTTTAGAAAAAACGTATTTGGGTAATCTGTCTCGTTATCGCACACTTATAATTTAGAAATCAAATTCAAACTTTCTCGGGAATATATTTCACTTCAAGTATGATCTTCTTCAATTAATTTTATGTGAATTTCACAAGAATTCAAACTGTTTGTTTTGTTATGTTTTCTTAGATAATAATCAAAGACCATTAAAAACGGTTCCACTAATACAGCGTTGTTTATGAGTGCTAAAAGTTAAGACCTACGGTTCTGGAAATAATTGTTATCAGTCATTAGAATTAATTTTTGTTTAACAAAATATATCTCAGTAAATACGATAATTTTAGCCGCATTCGTCCGTCTTAATTCTCAAATCTATCATCCCTGTTTTTTGATTTGGTCGCTGCAAACCACACAAGAAGCTTAGATGGATGGTAAATGGTCAGATAACAGGTATATCGCGCAGGACAACACAGATGTTTTAGAACACTTTTGATGATAAGTCAAAAAAGCTTATATTAGAAGATTATTTTCTGTAATAAGTTTTCAACTTTGTACGCGGAGGAACGAAAGACAATCCATTTTATTCAGATACTTTCAGTCTGCTATACTTCTAGAGCTTCCTATATTTTTTAACCGCCAATCTTTCATGGCAAATATCTTCCACACTTTGTCTTGTTTTAATGTTTCCCGCCTGTCTGTAGTGGAATTCTACAATTCTTAAATTGGCTTTAAGGTGTTTGCCTATAACATATGTGCAAATTTTGCATATAATTTATTTTCTTTTATAAATGATAGTGGCTTAGGTACAGTAGATTTCAATATTTTCATACTCTTAGCGTCTGAATGTATATTTGCTCTTTCTCTCAATACTCAAGTATCTTCTTAATATTGTCTGTATCTTGAAAATTGATTCTCATCGTATGTTGAAAAACTTTTTATTCTGAACAATATTTATCATCTCTTTCGTGCGCTTCGGCTAATTGCAGATTCTTCTAGCATAGTTTTAGCCGAAATGAGAAGGGGTTTACAACATTTCACTTAATGATTCTACTTAAGAAGCGAATTTCTTATGGCATTGAAAGGACTCTGTGAAATATACCTAAATTTATTCATAAATGATGATAATTGTATGTCTGGCTTAAATTGGAATCTTTAGCTGACATAAATCTTAAATATCTTAGTGCATTAGACTCAGATAATAATACTGTATAACTTTTATTAATTACTTAAAAGTGGTAAGACCGATATTGCATTTTTCATGGAAATAATTCCTGATGTGGTGACCAGATTATAAATATAGCATTTTAACAGTCCGAATATCACTAAGTACAATATATACGTAATGTAAAATAATGACTTCATCTAATTTCTGGTTGGCCAAATTATATAAAAATATAATTATAATATCGCGGGATTGGATCACTGAAAAATCCCTTGATAAGTGACAGTTCATGTATTGAATTATGATTTTCAAAGAAATTCGCAATCCGCTTCACAGAATTGGCAAATATTTTACTTCCGAAATTATTTTTAATTGCCTCCAACATGTTTCCTGATTCTGGGATAACAATCGACTTTATTGCTGCAAATAACCATTTGTTGCTGGTCCATAAGAAAATAGTTGCAAATAAAATCGTGTGATATGCTTTCGAGTTGAGACTTTGACATTGAGGGGGATTTTTCATTTCAAAATCTCTTTAACCTCACTAAATACATATGTCCTTCCACAAAAATCATTAATTTTAGAACCAACATACATTATTAAGTTCATTATAATTCTTTGATTATTTGGATATATTAGCTGCCACAACGTTGTGTCAGTATTCTTACGAACTATAGAAATTATAAATGGCATAAATTGTTTTATATATTTAGAAGAAAATACACACATACAAGTGACTCCTTCTCAAACGCAATTCCCTGGCTGTCTTTATCCTCATCTCAATCGCAGTCTCAATTATATAGAAGTGAAAATAGAGGACTTATGAGATAAACCATCATAGCATCAAATAAACATCTAAGTTTGGCATTGGAAATAGGTTTTTTATTATTATACTTATATGACCTCAATTAATCCAATACATTCGATTACTCAGATGAGAAGGATAGTAAAATAATGCCATGGAATTAGGTACCTCTCTGGTTAAGCTACTGATATCTCATATTCATAGGCTACCACATTATGATATGAGTCTTGACTACTAAATCACTATACTGGAATCAGCCTTCAATTAGATGTCATAATGTGAGGAAGATATATATATTAATTATGTTCTTTATATAACGCGGAGGTGTAGATATCTGAAAATTATATATACTATCAATAGCTCAGGAATTATATCAAAAGATTTTACTAGTGAATGCATCATCCATATTATTACGTTTTAAGGCAGGTAGTTTATATCTTAGCAATATTATATATATTATATATTATTCATATATCTGAAATATATATAAGTTAATTTTAATGTTTAAATTGATGAGTACTAACTAAGGAACTACAGTATTAACATGCAATGTTCAATTCATAAAGACGGTCGTCTTGTGGTGGATTTTTTGTGAAACTGGAGAATGAATGAAATTATGGAAAATTATATATTGTTATAGCTGGCACTTTTTTTAGAGTGTCTTAAGTAAGTAGATACGTATATATATCTGCTGTACTATTTTATAATGAAAGTTTAGTAATTGTATATTGTAGAAATAAGTTGAAAGCCTGTAAATAAGGGTAAATACGTGCAATTGTAATTATTGAATAATATTAGTGTCTGAAGCCGTTCTGTTACGTTATCGTATTTTATATGCAAACACAGGTCTTTGTGACTTTAGTGATGCTTCATAAAAAATAAAATTAATTGAACGAGGTAACTGATATTTCAAAGAGAAAATTTAGCTATTAGTCAATTTATGACTTGTAGTTAAATAATATGTATTATGCATATAATATATATATATATATATATATATATATATATATATATATATATCACAGTTTATTTTACTTCAAATGTTATTTCTAGGAGTTATCATTAAATAAGCGTAAAAACATTAGAGAGTTCCTTTTTCAGGGAATAATATCCTAGCTTTTATTAAATGTAATTTGATAGTTTAAACTATAAAGCGTGACTCGATCTTCATGAATGTAACACTGATAGCTAAGTATTGTTCTTAAATAAAGATGAACACATAGCTTTGAAGATGATTTATTCATTGGAACCATTGCTGTTACAAAATTTACAATAATTCTCCACATAGATGCGCCCAAGAGTATCTTTGTCCCTCAGTATAAATTACCCCATAAGTATCTTCAAGCCCTTGATACACGGGTAGAAGATAGTCTTCAGAACGGATATGTAGAACTTCAAACTCATCATTTTCCAGACCAGTATTGGTCATTTCGATGAAAAATGATCAGCTACGATCTATAGTGGAGACCTAGATGTTCACTGCACTCCGCATATTGCCATAGTATGCTACGACAAAGTGTGATTTGTCAATAAACAAATTTTTACAAAAAAACACCTCATGACATTACCTTATTAGGAATACTGCTTCTATTTTCATTGATGAATAATCATTTGTCTTCCTAAAGAAACGGTCGCATTCTCTTCTCGACTCAACTATTCGTATAATTAATCTTTACTCTTCTCGTGACTCTCCTTGTGCGAAGTCAGTCTCCAGTGGTCGGCATGCACCAGACCTTCCTGGGAGGTAGTGTATGGGCCTCTCAATTAAGGTGGGCCAGGGGCAGAAAGCTAACGTCAGTCAAGACTAAAGTATTTACATTCCTATACCAACAGGAATAAGCCATTGTGATTCCAATGGCGAGGAATGCACTCTTTGTTTTCTTGATGATATAATATTGTTTCTAAAGATATATTGTAACCCTTTGGATACTAAAATAATTATCAATAAGCAATTCTGAAATAAATGTTCAAAGCTTTACGAAAGTCTAACCTTTTTAAATTTCATTCTCGACGATATTACTAACGAGGGGACTACCTGCAGGAAATTGGGGGTAAAGGGGTTAGCCGATACCCCTCATAACACGCATAGTTAATTAAAGATATGGGAAATGAAGCATCCACTCTACGTCATACTTCTCTCGTCAATTTACCTTAATACGTATAGGTACAGCATGCGTCCTAATAAAACTGACTATATTTTCGAGTTATTTCACCTCTAAACTCAGTGCGAACAAATGATATCCTGCTGGTGGTATGCGTGCAGGTTAATATGTAATAGAATGTTTCATGCTCCACTAGGAGCAGTGAAAGTATCGCAATGCGATTGGGGTTTCGTCAGATAGACGCATAATAGACTACCAAAGGTGATCAATATTGTGGATGGTTAGTGGTTATTGTCAAATTTACTTGCGAGACCCACAATCTCTTTTCGGAATTGTTGAATGTCTTAAGAAATGATGACTGAATATACATTCGGAAGAAAATTATGGTGCAGTAAGTTGTATTGTGTTGATTTCATAAAGGGAGGTCAATCAGTATCACTTCAATATCTTTTCGGGCGAATTATAGTTATGAATCTAGTGTTGACTGGGATACATGAGAAATAAGAATTTATTAGAGGATATTATAGTCTCTGATGACGATATATGTAGTCGGTTATTGTATATAGGTTTGGATATAAAGAGGCAAATTTTTGTGTTATGTATTATAGCTCGACTTGATGATACTTCGTAATTCAAAGTAGCAAAGAAGGTTATATAAATCGGTGATAATAATGTGCTGATGTTGGCTTTGATATGCGAAATGTCCGTATGATGTGCTAGGTGTGGAAAGGTAATGATAGTAGGAGGGAAGATAGTAAGGATGACAATCAGTACATTATTTGTAAGATTATAATGTCATTGTGGAGATATAGAAATTCTAATAGGTTAAATATAAGTTATGAAAAAGGATATATTTTGCGGTTGTAAATTTGTAATTTAGGTGGTCTTAGTTATACTCTATATATTTTATTTTTCCCGTGTTTCGTTTAAATGTTGAAAAAGAGAATTACTTAAGGGGGTACTTTGGAACATACTGTAATAATGATGTTATTATATTAATAGAAAACGTGTGCTTTAGGCTATTGAATTCATAGAATTTGATTTTGTTTTGGGTGAACCTTATGAATATACTGGTTATGTAATATATAAGCGATTCACATAAAAAGGGTGGTCATATTCAACAATGATTAGGCCTTTGTAGGTATGATTTCAGGGTAGTATATAAATGAGAATGTAGAATAGGAAAGCTGAATTGGATTTATTTATATGATTGGGATCTAGATGAGATATGTGTTGTATCTACGCATTTTTTCTCATCTTATTTCATTATAATCAATCACTACATTATAGAGTATATATTTTTACTCACTATTAATGCTTTTATAATATTATATTAATATATATACTTTATAGCCAATCCACGATTTTATCACGTTTGCCTTTTTTAACTAGTTGTTTTGTCAATGCATGCTTACAAAAATCTAGGTAAAGTAATTGCATAAATGTTTTGGGGTAATAGCTTTTCATACATGAAAATAGAATAAGTTTATACATTTAAAAGTGCTTTTATATAGTATTCATACTGTAGATATATTTTGGTCTTTTTTGTGGTGAAAGCCCATAGATGTAGTTTATTAGATAGCTTAATGTGTTTGGACTGTTAAAATCTTTAGAAGTGTAGAGAGTTATGGAAATGAAGATAATATAGTATGAATTACTGTTTATACGTATTATTGTTAAAATTATATGATGTTTGAGGTCGTGTGCGTGTAGAAGGCGATATATGTTTTGGTGAGTGTGAGAGGTGGTTGATAAAGGTAGAGGTAATGTTGGAGTAGAATTATAATAATTTATAGAGAGTTAGATGTGAAGTGTAAGAGTAGGAAAAGGTTAATACTTGGAGGGTGATAATAGTTATATTAATGCAGCAAGTCGGGGGGGGGGTGAACTACGATGTCTTAGTCACTGCTCATAAATACTATAATATCAGATCTTATGTATTATTATGAATGATATTACAGTTGTATTATATGTGCCAACAACATATTTTCTGGGAGAGGGAACTGATGTAATGCGGTAATTTGTAATAAGTTATGGGTAGTCGGTGAATAACATAGTGGGAGTGACTTAGTTGTGGAGGTCGCCTAACAATTGAGCGAGATTTAAGAAAAAGCTCTTGTCTGAATCTAGTTGGTGATGGGGTGGAAACTGGAAGGCGAGAAGCGTGTGATTCACTGTATGTTTAAAGCGGTAAAGATAAAAGAAAAATGTTAACGTTAACGATGTGGGTTTTTCGAAATGATGAAAGTTTACAAAAGACTAAGCTAATTTTGGAATTATAAGTGTTTACTTCAAAATAAAAGATAAAAATGATAAAATAATGATTATATATTAATAATTCATAATTAAATAATATCTAAAGGAAAAGTTTACTAAAAGTGAATAAATATAAATCTTAATAAAAATAGTAGTCATCTTAGTTAAGAAGTATAGGATAATAAAGGTGGTAAAATTATATTACAAATGTTTAGGTAATGATAAAGGTAATGATAATAATAAATGAGTTAAATATCATAAACTTAAAAATATTCCAATACATATTATTTCACAGGGTAATAAGAAAATAGACAATGCAGAATAAATAGTGTATAATGAATGAGATAAGAAAAATATTCTAGCTTTTAGGGAATTAATTGTAATGGAATATAGTGGACTTGTGCTTTCGTAACTGATCTGAACCAGTGGATATTAAATTTATGTCTGTGTAATAAAAACTCATCTTGGGCAGTATATGGGGAATAGCCTGTAGTAGGTAGAAATGCTTTCGTTGAACTAGGGCTTGAGGTGGTTGGACCTAAGAAGGAAATTTATAGGTTCACACTAACATATATTTCAGGGGTACGTTGAGGTCCATATATCAAGTTTATGGCGGTGTAGGTAACAAGTGAGGGGTGTATTATGTCGGTGCCAGGTAAAATGTAAAATTATCTGAGCAGATAATGGCGCGCAATGGAGTCATAGAATGGCTAAGGTATATGCGGCGGGGATAAGACGAGAAGCCTATAAACTGGTTTATTATTTGGATACAGTGATGAGAGCACGAGCTCGAGAACAGAAGATTATGTTGTTTTTTGCATGAGTGGTAAATTTTGCGAAAGTAATGTACTATTGACCAAAGGCGATCTGTGGGTCTGAGAAAAGATGTTATATTGTATTCCGAAGAGATCCATCGAGCGAGGCGAGTATGTAATAGGGGGACACATAATATAAGGGATAAGGGGGGGGATAAGTGGTCCTTTAATGGTTTAGGTGGGAGGGATGGACGAAATTTCTTAGCGCATCTAAATCAGTTACTCAAGTATGAAGGTTTTTTGTGTACAGGTAAAAGAAGATCAAATTTATTCTCAAATATGTGGTCTTTAGTAATATTTAATGGGATTCCAAATATAGAGTAAGGGCTTGACCTCAGAGTGTACAAAATAGTATGCTCAAGATGTTGGAAATTTCCTTTAGAAAAAATTTTAGTGGGTGGAGTAAAGTAAAATATTCTTCTCTAATGTGTCGGCAAGTTTGTTCAGATGGAAATGCTTTAGTTGGGGATATGGTAGATGGAGAGAATGTGAACATAGAATAGATAAGACATGAATGTAATAAAGAGATGTAATGTATGGAGTTTTCGGGTGGAAGAGTCAAATAATAAGTGATTACTCAAAAGAATATTTTGGGCTAAGAGGTCGTTGGAACAGATATGGTATGGTTATGGTACGTATGTCGATGAGGCGATTGTGTATTGTGGAAGTTAGTAAGAAGTTCTGAAGAGTGATTTAGGTTTGGGGAGGAAGAGGCGTAAATATAAGATGAATTTAGCATAACATGAGTTATAAGGAGACGAGAATGTACTGATAAGGAATAAGATGAATACCTCTGAATTTTAAGATACTTATAAGAGTGGAAAGGATTTAGGGGTGATAAGTAAGGGAGTAAGATATGGTTCTATGGGGATGAATGTCATAACGTTTGCTCTTCGGGGGTGTGTTCACAATGTGATCTAGTAGACGATAATAGGTCAACAGTGGGGGGTTGCTCTAGGAGGATGTGGATTTGCTTCGCGGTGCGATAACTAATTGGAGCATCAGAAAAAATCATAGAGTGGTGAAGTTGGAAAATGTGGGAGGGGATTGTAGACGCTTTCTATTTAAAGTTTTAATTTGTGACATTGAAATTCAAATTGACTCTCTGTGAGAAACATGATGACGGGAATGAGTATTCGTTAGAATTATTGCATTATAGCTGGTGTGTGATGGTGGACTTCTTTAGCAGCTGTAAAGGAATAGCAGAGGATGTATATAAGGGAATCTTTTTCTATGTGGACATAATATTGACCGTGATTAATATATAAATTGACTATATATATATATTATACTATTATAGAAATAGTATATCACAAGTATTAGCTACTATCTACTCTGGGTATTTATAAACCTCCCTATATATAAGATAGATAAGTACTCAAGTTAATATATATTAACTTCATATATTAAGACTCATCCGGTAATATGTCATAATTTATATGATAATGAATGATATATGATATTAATGATATCATATTTAAATGAGTGATTTTAAATACTAGATATATTGCATTTATTCGTATATTTATCTTCATTTTTTAGTTTTAATACTCAAATCTTACTATTTTCAACATAAATTATATTGTACTATAAAGAATTATATATTGAAGTATATATTTTAAAAATGTATATTTATTTTAATATTTGATATAACAATTAATTTTTTAGCACTTTATTTTCATGTAAATATATAATAGTATTATTTAACTATATTATTAATATATATTAATATACTAGTATAAATAAGTAATATAATTGTAAGTTTTATATTATATAAGTATTATTATTAGGTAATATTAATGTAAAATTTTATTATATATTATTAATAGGCTATTTTACTATATAATTTTTACTATTTAATTTATTTATATGTAATATTATTTTTAATATATTATCACTATTATATCCATTTTTTTCCAACATATATAATATTATTTTATACTTAAATTACAAACTATATTAAAATTAATATAATAACACAGATAACTCTTTTATATCGTAAGTGTTTTATATGAGACAATAGACGTTCTAATTATATTCCACTTATT
>JABUQX010013308.1:0-2500 GCA_015478945.1 Trachelipus rathkii
TGTTGTAGGGAAGATAATTGCTGGTATTTTGGTTGAAAGAGTGCGTCGAGTGACCGAGGAGTTGATTACTGAAAAATAAAAGATGTATTTAGAAATAGTAGAGGATGCATAGATCAAATTTTTACACTGAAGCAAATGAGAGAGAAAAGGAAGAAGCTTCATTTCGGTTTTACAGACTTGCAACAGGCGTATGACAGGATTAATAGGGAAGTTCTTTGGCAGGCGCAAATATATGATGTTGCCGGTAAGCTTTTGAATGGAATTAAAATTATGTATGAATGTTGATAGTGAAGGGTGTGGAAGAATAAATGGAGTGGAGAGTGAATGGCTTATCAATAGCGGCGTGAGGCAGGGATGTGTTAGGTCCCCATAGCTATTAAATTTGTATATGGATGGTGTGATAAAAGAATTTAAGGTAGAGGTGGCAGGGGAGGGTGTTAAGACTGACGGTGAATAGAAGAGAGTTAGGGTGTCATGCTTATTGTATGTAAGTGAAATGGTTTTATGTGGTGAATAAGAAGAAAGATTATTGTATAGATTAGGTCAGTATGGAGAAAAATCGATATTTTTTTCGATAATCTGTTTTTTTTTAATATCTTTCCCCCCCATGCCAGTGTGGTGAGCTGACTGTAAAGAGAGTTTATGTTTGTACCATATTATATATAGTGCTTATTATTATTGTTTGCAGAGAGAGAAAGAGAGAGGGAGGGAGAGAGAGAGAGAACGAAAGAATGTAGGTTGATAGATTTTGGAATAAAATGTGAGGTGAAGTGAGGGTGGTGGCCAGGACCGGGGCCCCATTCCCGGCCCCAAAAAAAAAAACATCCTATCCTCCCTCCTTTCCTTCAGTCTTTCTTACCTATGGTTTTAAACTTTCCTGTCCACACGCTCGTCTGGCATAATTTTTGGTTTGAAAGTGAATGATTGTGGTTTTTCTATTTTCTTAATAATGTATTACTAATATTTATTCTTTTCTTCCGGCAGGAATATATATTTTTTTTGTAATGAGTAATTATTTTTTCTGAGGACGACAAACTGTGACTGGACTGACTGTTTTGGACAATTGCAGTCCTAAGATTGATTTTCTTGCATTTAAGGTGATATTTAATTATAATTATTATTATTATTATTATTATTATTATTATTATTATTAATTATTATTATTATTATTATTATTATTATTATTATTATTATTATTATTATTATTATTATTATTATTATTATTATTATTATTATTATTATTATTATTATTATTATTATTATTATTATTATGGTAACTCTTACTATTATTATTTTTATTGTTAAGTTATTTAACTTATTTTATTGCTTGCGTAAGAGATCTTGGGGGATAAATGCCTTAGTCTGGCAGCACTAGCCTTAAAAATTTTTTTATTTTAAATGAAACCAATATTATTATTATTATTATTGTTATTATTATTATATTATTATTATTATATTATTATTATTATTATTATTATTATTATTATTATTATTATTATTATTATTATTATTATTTTGCTTATGCTTATGCTTATTTTTATTTTGCTTACACTTATTAATTATTATTATTATTTATTATTATTATTATTATTATTATTATTATTATTATTATTATTATTATGAATGCATATGCTAATGTTTTTTCAGCTTGTGTTGCTGAAAAAACTGGACGATCCATCGTCCAGTTTTTTTTCCACTCTTGTTTTGGATTGGACTGAGTTTTGAGAGGAGGAGCATTTTTTCCCTACTCAAAGTGCTGAAGGGGAAGATTCCTTATTCTTTCTTTCTTTTGTCTGCCTGGAGGAGGAGGATCAATCTCGTCTTTATTCCCGGCTTGTGGTTGAATTCCTTTTTTCCTTCCTTTGCTTGCCCAGAGGAGGATCAGCATACCCTTAAACCATTACCCCTGAACCAATACCCCTGAAAACCCCAGAATTGAAAACCCTGAACCTATACCCCTGAAAACCCCAGAATTGAAACCCCTGAAAACTCCCATAAAACCCTGAAATTGTTCCCCTGATGTTTGTAGAAAGAAATTTTTACTGTTCTTTAATAAATTTTTTTTGATTGATATACCATGTTTTTTGTAATATATTGATGATATTTTGGTTAAAGGAAAGGTTAATATAATCATTTATTTTTTGAATTGATATAATTTATTGTATATTGTTTTTTATATAATTGTTTTGTAAACTGGATAACGACTTGACTATTTTTCTATTGTATATATATATTCATTTTGATTTGATATTATTCTATTGTATATGGAATTATTTTTATTAGATATAAATCTATAGTATATGTATTTAGTTTGATTTGATATTAAATCTATTGTATATGGGCTTTTGTTTCGTATTGATTTTTTTTGTAACTTGATTTATTTTAGTTTATTTTATTTGTATTTGACATTACTGACGATTGACGCTTTGATAAAATACAGAAAGGACGAACAGACTGATTGTTTTTCTTTTTTTAATAAATTTCTAAAACTGTGTGTTTG
>JABUQX010013308.1:7500-14689 GCA_015478945.1 Trachelipus rathkii
ACAAAGTCTATAACATATAGAAAAACTATAGCTAAAGTACATGCTAACCACGCTACAAGCTTTAATAACTATGTTATAGTCATACATGCAGCTATACCTAAATAACTAAGCCTACTATACCTAAGAAACCCACCAATTTGGCTTAGTCAAAATATATATACTCTATGATACCCAAACCATCCATAATGCTATCCAATCCTTTCTTAAATGTTGCAATCAAGTCACACTCAACAACCTCCTGTGGCAAACCATTCCAAAAATTAACAACCCTATTACTGAATGAATGCTTTCTTATATCAAGATGGCATGAATTAATTTTCCTACTGTACCCCCTGGTCTCCCATCCATTTTCTACTATGAAGAATTTATTAGTCTGTATAATCAATGGGTGTAAATATTTTGTACTGTATCATGTCCCCTCTTAGAAATTGCCTTTCTACAGAAAACATTCCTAACTCCTTCAGCCTCTCCTCATAGATCTAACCTTCAAACCCAAAAATCATTCTTGTTGCTCTACATTGCACTCTCTCTAGCATATCTATGTCTTTTCTTAAATAAGGGGCCCAAACCTGAGCACAATACTCTAATGCTGGCCTAACATAGCTATTATAGAGTTCACTTGTAACTTCCTTACTCTTGTAAATGACATTGCAATTTATTATACCTACCATAGTATCTTATTAGCTTTATTCCTTGATTCCAAACACTGATTAGCTACTTTCAAATTACTACTTATACCTGTCCTCCCCCAGAAAGGTCATGGCCTTCAAGAAAAACAACGACCTGTCAGTGGGACCCATCAAGAAAGGTCCTTCTGTTACAAGGGCCTAACAACCAAATCTGCTGGCTGGCCAGGCATATCGCGGATGCTGTGAAGTTTTCCCATTAGTAGCAAAGCACACTACCAATGTGCTCACTAACGTTTGAGTGGGACGAAACTAGAGTTAATAGAGAAGGCTCACATTCTCTCATCTGAGTGGGACAAAGCTAGAGTTAATAGAAGGCTCACATTCTCTTACTCCACCCAGTCTCGAACCTGGGCCCTCTCGCTTGCTAGGCGGGTGCTCTACCTCTGAGCTAGGAGCACTACTTATAATCACACCTAAATCTTTTTCTTGGTCCACAGACTCAAGCCAATCCCCATTCATATCAGAGTTAAAACTTTTATTTAAGTAACCTAGGTAAAGAACATAACACTTTTTACTGTTAAAATTCATTTGCCACTTATCCACCACCCAAGAAGTTTATCAAGATCATTTTTAATCTTTATGCATTCATCACTATTCCTTACTGAGGTATCATCTTAATCATTTATATAAATGAGGAACAATAGTGGCCCCAGCACTGAACACTGTGGGACACCACTCTTCAATATTTCCCATGATGACTTAGTGCCATTTTGTTGTACACACCGTTTTCTACTCCAAAACCACTCTTTAATCCAACCATGTACCAATCCACCTATACCACATTACAATAACTTCTTCATCAGCCTTATGTGGGGAACCTTATCAAAAGCTTGCTGAAGTCTAAATACATACCTAATATCAACTGGATCTCCTCAGTCAATGCATCAGTAATGTATTACTGACATGACCTACCCTTTCTAAAATACAATATCTTGTTATCTTCCAAATATTTCTCTATATGACCTTTCAATAACTTTTCCAAAACTTTTACAACCAGAGATGTTAAGCTAACTGGCCTATGATTTCTCAAATGTTCCATCCTACCTTTCTTATAGATAAAGATGGTGGATGAATAGAACATGGCTTAAGGCATTTTTTATAAAATTTGTTTAAGCTGTAAGAGCTTATGAAATTTGCATTTTTTAGCTTCTTTACAGATGACAATCAATCAGCTGTTGCGTGATGAGTTATATGGTTAGAGAAAATTAATTATAAATAACAAAAATAATAAGAAAAATGTCTAAAAATAATTTAGTGAAGAATGGGGTAATTATTTAGAGAAAGGGCCTCTAAACAGATTTTTATAAAAATCACAGCATAGACTCTTAAAAATAAATGATCAGTCTCTTTAACAAAAATAGTTACAGCCTCTCAAAGTTTAGAATTTTCCCATAGGGTTTACTTATAAAAAAAACTGAATGGGCCTTGAGATTGGTTTAGGACCATCCTAGTTCAGGTTATGATAAGATTTGTTAAGGATACACATATTTACTCTATGTATACTTACCAAAATATCATAACCTGAACTAGTAGGGTCCTAAATCACGACCTAACTTGGATGTATCGACGATGCCATAAACCTAGACCTAACCTAGATGGATTATGTTGCCGTAAACCTAGATTGAGTTCTGCCAACCATGGTTATGCTACTATTTCTTTTACAGTCTTCCCTTGTGCCTATTTTGTAAAGTACAATAAAAAGAAATTCTGGTCGGTGTTTTATAAGTCTATGGAATTTTTTTAAACTTTGAGAGGCTGTAACTTTTTTTCATAAAGATACAGATCATTTTTTCTTTTTATTCATTATTATTTTAGTGTCTATGCTGTGATTTTTATAAAAATCTGCTTAGAGGTCCTTTATCTAAATAAGGTAATTATCTAGTATTGGTAACTCCAGTTCACGTACATAGTATATTAAAATTATAAACATTTCATTTACAAAAATGGTTTTAAAAAATTATTTGAAGTTTTTTTACGGATTTTCGTAATTAAAGTCATAATTTAAAGAAAAATATAAAAAATAACTTCCGAAAATTTTAAATGGCTAATTTTCTCGTTTTAGGATATCGCTTATATCGATGCTTTGTTTCGATTTTTTATATATCGATTGCATTAATATTTTTCCGATAATCGATAATTTTGAACGATTATCAACAATTCGATTGTTTGCCAAATTACGTTTACGTATATTTTTTAAAAAAAAAAAAAAAAATTCTCAAAACTGTAAGTTTGTACTAACAAAATCATATTTATATAAAAAAAATATATATACTAAAATACTAGTCTTTTCTTATAATACACACTCGCAATATATATACTAATATATAATATAATATATATATATATAATATATATATATGATAATATATATAATATATATATAATATATATATATATATAATATATGGGCAAAATTTTATCTTTGACAGTGGAAAATTTTACGATTACGTTGAAACAAGCTGCGTGAGTCAGTATTAGATCGAACTCGTGCCGATTTCGTGAGGCGATTGAGTCACAATGAATATATATATATATACTATATATAATATATGATAATATTTATAATGTATATATACTATATATATATTGATATATATATATATATATATATAATATATAATATAGCGTCGGCGGGTGACCAGGCCCGCTCTTTTATCAGAGTGGAACTCTCAAATGAAATAAAAAATAATAAAAAAAAAAAAATAAATTTTTCGCTCATTTTATACCACGCGGGAGTACTACAAGTTTTATTTAGATCATATTTAATCTAGAAAGTATTTATTATTTTGTAAAAAATGTTAGAAAATGTAGGTACAAAATTTCCATCAAATCGAACTTCACTTTTGAAAAATGGGAGTTTTTTTTACTTCGTTATAAAATGAAAAATGGTGTTCATTGTTAATAATTTTGATTTATGAATACACTGAAGTATGTTAGCTTTAAACTTGGAAAGTAAATTTTTGATCCAAGCAGTATTAGTTGCAAAAAAACGGGGCCTAACTTGGTCCGATTCACCCGCCGTAAAAATGGATGAGGGGGCTCGACCACCATTGTTTTTCGTATTTTACGGTATTATTATTGACATATTTTATTAAAGTATAATTAATTTAAAGTAATAAAAAGTTACTTATTATTAAAGTGAACAATGTTCCAAAGGGTGGAAATTTTAATAAAAAAAAAACGAGTCAAAAAAGTGTCAAAAATTTTTGGGCGGAGAGGGTGAATCGGACCACCTTATATATTCGTATTTTCATTCGCATTCGCGAATTTATACTTATTACGATTTTTAAATATGATATAAAAATTAATTATATTAAAGAAAAATTAAAATATAAAATTGAAATTATAGCGTTAAAAGACGAATTTAAACAGATGGTCGAGTCACCCCTCAATGGTGGGTCCGCTTCACACCCCTCCACGGTCAGGCTGTCTCGGCGTTTTTCAAACTTTAATAAAACTTTTTATTATTAGAAATTACATTATATATTAATTTGTGTGCTTATGCCCGACTATAAGGCCGTGATTGTACAAAAAAAAAATTTCCAAAAGCATTAGCGGAGAGTCGGGAGACCAAAGTGTATACCTAAAGTGGTCCGCTCACCCGCGACACACGACGCTATATATATATATATTTATATAATATATATATATTAATAATAATAATATATATAATAGTAATATATATATGAATATATATTAACTCACGGCCCATTAGGCTGGGCTCGAGCCGTACGGTGAACAATGGGGGACGTTTCCACTACCCCGTAGGGGCAGGGCGGAGGAACACCCGGACACCCAATGACCAAAGAGCGGGGGTTTCCGGAGACCCTCCCCGGAGGGGGGAAAATAGTCCTACCCTTTCGTTCGGTGGGAAAGGCCGAGAGACCCCGACTCCTGCGCTATCGGTGCGGTCTACCCTGGGGGTGCAAAATTTAAAAAAATTATCTTTTTTTAAAAAAAAACTAGATGCCGTACCCCGAAGGCGCTCTTAGACCGCCCCGATAGGCAGGCAGTCGGGTCTGCTCGGCCTCTCCGGTGGATACACGCAAAGTCGAGGACTATTTCCCTCCCGTGCGCGCAGCGCCATGCCACCGGTCCTCACCCATCTCTAATATCTGTATCCATGGTGTCGCGGGGGTTCCTCCGCCCTTCCCTCTACGGGGTATGGAAAATGTCCCCCATCTGTCCCCACGGCCGAGCCCCGAGTCATAAAACAGAATAGGACCTAATATATATATAATATATATATATATGATATATCTATAATATATAATATATATATATATATATATATATAATATAATAATATATATAACAAAAACGCAGTCAAGCGGATGCGCGAGACTGACAAAACAATCATGCCTATATATACAGATCAGAAGCGAACATGTACATCAACCATCACTGTATTAACTATATATATATATATATATAATATATATAGCCTTTATGTGTGTGTATATAATATAATATAATATAATATATATAATATATAATATATAATATATATATATATAATATTTATAAATATATATATATATATATAATATATATATATTATAATAATATATATAAATATATATATAATATATATATATATATATAATTATATACGTACTTACAGTATGTCACTCAAAGCTGTGACTGTTCTGTTTTAGTCATACCTATATAATATATAGTTATATATTTGTAAATTCGTATTGTGTTTGATATACATCAGGATACGTTTTTTTATTTATATTACGCACAAAAATATTGTTTACAAATTGTTGTTTATTTCTTTGATACTATTTACGTACACTTGTCTATAATATCGATTCTCGAAATTAGTGAAAAAATCATTATAAAAAAAATAAAATAGTCGATATCGAGTACGATAATCTGAAACGCAATTCAACAGTGATTCATTATCCCTACACGAGAAAAAAATGACGAATTATGATTTTCAGAGCGGTTAATATTAATATTTTTAGTGAAAATATAACTCAAAATAAACTTCAAATAATAGTAAAAAAACTTTCAAATAATTTTTTAAAAACCATTTTTGTAAATGAAATGTTTGATAATCTTTAATATACTATGTACGGGAACTGGAGTCACCAATACTAGACAATTTACCATTATCTATGATTATGAAGTCAGGCATTTACCCATCACTATAAGTGACTATTCAAATTCACAAACATTTCATTATTACTACTTATGGCTTTTATACTAAAGCAATAAATTTAAAAAAAAATTTATAACATTAATACAATTGTAAAATATCAAAATAGCTTATTATTTATACATGGTCGGGGCATGGGCTTAACTACTTGATTTTATTTATTTATTTATTATCGGGTGTGGGAAAAGGCCTTAAACATCGGAACCACTTAACAAATATTTTTTGATGTAAAAAAATCTTTGTTATTAAATCATAAAATTAATTATAAGAGATTAAAATAAAAGTAAATGATATAGTGCTAATGTAAAGATTATATAGTATAAAAAATAATATACATATGAAACAAAAATAAGACAAAATAAAAATAAGGTAAAATAAAGTAAAATAAATATATACATTACATATAAGTATAAATATTATAATAATTATGAAGACATTATTAAAATATATAGACAAGAAAATAAATAAATGAAAATAAAAGAAAATGAAATAAGCTAAAGTAAAATAAAATAAAACAAAAATATGGATAAGTCATTATAAAATAAAACCATAAAAATAAAGATTTAAGTGATTGCGATGGTTACAAAGACAACAGGCTGATCACTGATCTAGGGTAAAAATTTAGAACCAATATTCACCACCTACTAAAAATAATTTTTAAAATGACATATCATAATGTATTAATAACCTGTGGACATATTTTATATGGCGTGCTTATTGATTGCAACAACTCATAAGCACCTGTATATTTAGCTTCTTAAACAGCCATCGCTGAATAGATTACCTATATATATACATATCGTAATTGCCTCACAACTTCTCTTTTATTTCGAATCGAATACCATATTTGGTAACTATGCATTGGTGAAATTAGTGAATGCGTCATACACCCTTAAAAATTTCCGTTTGCTTGCAAACAAACGCCAATACACAGGTATCGCCTAGTGTAAATGGAGAAACGGCTGTCGTTACTCCTCATCGGTTACAAGAAGAGGCTCGCACCTCAGTTTCCTGTGGCCAGTCAAACTATCAAGGTGTTTTGGTGACGATTGTGATATGAATGGAAACCTATCGAGCCCCTATGCTTCATATATAATCAAATACATATATACTATCATATATATATATTATATTAGATATACAATATATATAATATATAATTATTATATATAATAAGCTCTACTATATATATATATACTATATATATATATATACCGAGAGCGCGCTATCCCACAGCGCGAGCGCGTCCTATAAAGACCGGACATCCGAAACAGTAGACTGTGATCTAATCGCAGCCCTGCGTCATCGCCTGATGTCTGCGTCTCGTGTGGTG
>JABUQX010013309.1:0-2500 GCA_015478945.1 Trachelipus rathkii
AAACAAAGATTTATTATGAGATGTACTTTATGGTAAATTTAAAAATATGAGACTTTAGAAAAAGTTACATTATAATGAAATTATCGAATGTATAAAATAAAAACAAACGTATAAAATTGTGATGTTGTTCATAACGGTACAAACATTTAACGTTTAAAATTGACTTTGCTGAATATTCTAATCAGTGCAATAGTTAGGTCATTTAAGTTTCTTTGATTATTTTATATATATTATGGTAAGAGCGGAAGTAGGATCCTACCCCATTCTAATGATCCCTATATGTATAAAATGTTGAACTTTTTCAAATAATAGTAGTTAATAAACTGTTGAATAATCGTCTCACTGACTGGATAAAGGAAGTCTTATAAAAATAAGTCTCTAATCTCATATATTTTTTTTTATAGAGATATAATAAAAATATATATATATATATATATATATATATATATATATATATATACTATATATATATTATATATATATATATATAATATATATATATATATATATATATAATAATATATATATAATATATATATATTATATATATACCTATTATATATATATATATATAATATTCACTAATTATTATTATTATATTATTATTATTATTATTATTATTATTATTATTAATTATAATTATTATTATATTATTATTTCTTGCTAATGTAATTTAAATTGTGATTCCACACAGCACACGAGGAGTAAGGGTGCGTTACATGCATCAGAAAAGAAAAGCAGTAAGAATATGACAAAAGTCGAAAAGAATGGCCTGGGCTTTCCGCACTCTCTAAATTAATTAGTGAACAAAACTCGTAGGCAGAGCAGAAAATCCACCTAGAGCTTCAACGGGACCGCGACGGACCCTCACTTATGGTAAATCGTCAAAATGTAGGGTTTCACTCCTTGGCGCGCAGGTGGCCACAACCCATACCCTCACAAAACCCTGCCATTTACTCCTATTAAGCACCTTTATTCTCGCCTCTGAAAAACTCACACTTCTCTCCTTCAAACATTCGTTTACTGACTCAATCCAACTTTTTCTTACCTTCGGCCTCCCAGCCGGTCGGTTCCCAACAGACTCGCCACTATTCGTTCCGACTATCTTCCAATCATATCATTTATACATACTTCTTTTTCTCTCAATTTACCCCTTTCTCACAACCACAACAACTCCTCCTAATTACGTTCATTCCTCATTTTATCAACTCTTCTCACCTAACACGCCCTAAGATTGTCCCATCTGAACACATTGAACTTTAGATCTATACTTCTTATTCCAAGACCATAGTCTCATTACTATACAATGACACAGGTAACAACACACCCTCATGTAAGACCTAGCGCACTCAAGACTTAGTCGCCTTAACATTCACCAACGATTTAATTGCAACCAGCCACCTTCCTGCCATCACAACTTTCCTACTAACACTCTGCATCATTCCGTTCCCTTCTCATTTAACATATACCCTAAATATTTTAAACTCAGACACTTGTTCCAGCTGCTTACCATCTAACATACTTCACACTGAGGACTGTCCTCACTCACAACCATAACCTTTATTCTTATCTACCTTTACTTTCAAACCCCTCCTCCTTTTAACACCCTGCCAAATCTCTCTACAATCCTCTAAAACTCTCTTAGGTGAATGTAAAGGGACTAAGTCTTGAGTGCGCTAGGGTCTTCATGAGGGATGTTATTACCTGTGTTTATTGGTATAGTAGTGACGACTATGGTCCTGGAATAAGAAGTATAGATCTAAAGTTCAATGTGTTCAGAAGGACAATCTTAGGGGCATGCTAGGTGTGAGAAGAATGAATAAAATGAGGAATGAACGTAATTAGAGAGATGTGTGGTTTGAGAAAGGGGTAAATAGAGAATAAATGAAAGTATGTTGAGATGGTTTGGTCTGTGGAAAGGATGAATGATAGTCGGTTGGTTAGCGGATGTATAGTGGCGAGTGTGTTTGGGACCGACCGGCGGGAAGACCAAAGAGAAAGTGGAATTGAGTCGGTGAAGCGAATGTCTGAAGGAGAGAAATGTGAGTTTTGGCAGAGGCGAGAATAAAAGGTCATAATAGGAGTGAATGGTGGGGTTTTGTATATGGGGGCATGGTTGTGGCCCACCTGGGCCAGGGATGAACCCTATTGACGATTACCATAGTGAGGGTCCGTCGCGGTCCCAAGAAGCTCTAGGGTGGATTTTTTGTCTGTGACGAGTTCTACTAATTAATGGTAGGCAGAGGGGGCGGTAAGGCCTGGGCTTTCCTTTTTCCGACTTTAGTCATATTCTTCTACTGCTTTTCTTTTCCGATGCATGACACGCACCTTACCCCCAGTCTTGGGGCAAAGAGGAAGATAAAGAAAGAAAGAAAGAATAATAATAATAATAATAATAATAATAATAATAATAATAATAATATAATAATAATAATAATAATAATAAATAATAATATAATAATAATAATAATAATAATAATAATAATAATAATAATAATAA
>JABUQX010013309.1:12500-15000 GCA_015478945.1 Trachelipus rathkii
ATTAAACTACAAAAATCTTAAAAATATAAACAAAAAATGAGCTATTTATGCTTTGCCTGCCTATCTACTGCATAACTTGCCTACCTAAGGTACGCGTAGCTGAAATAAAATATATCCTATACTTGCAATGATATTAAGACAGGCAGGCCTGCTCTTTTGTTTAGCGTTGTTGCCATATATCAAGTATTTTTTAAATTTCCTTTGGAAACCGTTTTGATCGCTTGCAATTTTAATTAATCTCTTTATTTATTTATTTATTTATTTATTTAATTATATATATATATATATATATATATATATATATATATATATATATATATATATATATATATATATATATATATATATATATATATATATATATATATATATATATATATATATCTTGCTAGGAATGCTAATGAACATCTATTATTACTTATTGATATATATATATATATATATATATATATATATATATATATATATATATATATATACTATATATATATATATATATATATATATATATATATATATATATATATATATATTTATTTTTTTTTTTTCCTTATATAAAACTAAGCCCATGGGTCCTATTCAAAGGAGGTGTTGCCCACTCAACAAATTTCAACTAACATATTACGCAGATGAGCACAGACATAGGCTTTTAAAGTGATGGGATTAAATTGGAGTGGAAGCTACAGAAGATGGAAGAGGAATTACAGAACAGGGTGGCAGGAAGGAGGCGCCGCGGCAGACTTGTGGGGTTGCTAACATCAGCACAAAACTCATGTGCCGACACAGCACCCCTTGTGCTACGAGGGTGTCTTAAAGGGGCGGCAGGCCGAGTGGAAAGTTCCCTCGAGCACCTGCCGCTGCAGTACCCTATGAAGATAAAGCACCAACATCGCCACAAAGATAGGGAGGGTCAAGTGAACTAGAAATTACAGGACAGTTTATAAGTCTTTTGTCCTTTGACTCGACCCTATCAAGCCAAGGTGAAACCTATTTAGATATGAGGGCAATACTCCATACAAGGGTGGATGAGGAGACCCTTGTATAACTGGAATATTGAACTGTGAAGGAGGAAAAAAGTCTCATAGTCAACAAGACTCCCAGTTTCTTTGAAGGCCCCGCCCTAGCAATACATTGTGATGTGAGGTTTCCAAGACATTTTTGTTTATGTTAAGGCCAGGATGTTTATGTTGTCTCAACAGGAGAGGGCAGAGAAAGGAAATCTAAGGAGGATTTGAGGAGTGTAGAATTGTGTAGAGAGGAGAATTTAAGTTGGGTTTTTTAAAGAATTAAATTTCCCAAGGTTGAGACAGCCCTTGGAAATTCTATCAGATCAGCGAGAATGGAATAGAAAGATTAAAGACAGGCAATTTCTAAAGTAAAGAAGAGAACCCCAAGTGGCAGGTTGAAGAAGTGAAGGGTCGAGTCATCGGCTTATTATAGTGGATAGAGTTAGATGTGCAGACGAGATCATCATTAATGAAAAGCAGGAATAAAGTAGGAGATAAGACAGAACCTGAGGGAACACCACTATTGACAGAAAGAAGAGGGAAAGTGGATGGCTTAGTGGATAAAGCTCTCGGCTGCTGTTCACTCAGCGACGTGGAGTCCAGTTTCGAGCTGATGGAGAGTAAAATCTCCTGTGACTCATTTAATACTTTAGTACTCAGCATTTATGGGATGAAAACCAGTTGCTTTAAAAACTACGTTTGAAGCGTTCTTTTTGGGGACGTGGATGACTTAGTGGATAAAGCTCCCGGTTACTGTTAACTCAGCAACACGGAGGTCCAGTGTTCGAATCCCGCTGAAGAAGAGTAAAATCTTCTGTGACTCATTCATTTAAAAATTGAGCAGATTTATTTGAAAGAAAGCTAGACATAAGTAAGCAAAGAGAAGTCAAAGGAGGAGCTTGGAGAGCAGTGACGTGCCATACCCGGTCAAATGCTTTGGATATGTCAAGCGCCACCACGCAAGTCTCCCCGTAATTCCTGAGGGTGGAAAACCATAAATCTATTAGATATATATATATATATATATATATATATATATATATATATATATATATATATATATATATATATATATATATATATATATATATATATATATATATATATATATATATATATATATATATATATATATATATATATATATATATATTTGTGTGTGTGTGTGGCTCGCCTAAAATTTTTAAATTCTTAATTTGCTCTAGACAGACTAAAGGTTGGGCACCACTGGCATAGAGCATTACACTAATCTGAATAGACACACATCGCTAAAAACATAGCCAACACATACAACAGAACAATCTATTATAACACAAAATCACACTCTCTCATACTTCTAGCATAAGAAGGTCCGCTTATTTGGATGCAAAACCACATCCATGGTGGCTAGAATTTCCAAATGCATTGAGCTGAATGAAGCAGTACTTGCTATCATGCTTAGATAATCTTCATAGCAAATTTTAAGAGTATCAAGACAATAATTATTAAACTAA
>JABUQX010013309.1:20000-26934 GCA_015478945.1 Trachelipus rathkii
GTAGAGTTTTGTCACTTAGTGATACTTTTTCATATATATTGGCAAATATTAATTTTCTTCTATTATTATTATTTATTAGCGAGGTCTAAGACAATATTTATTCATCCATGGACATGCTAGATATGTAGACCAAATTAATCTATGTCTGCCTAATTATCAAGAGTTTCGCTGTTTTTTGTTGTTGTTTTTTTGAATAGTAAGCTATATATAGCATTTACACTTTTGTTATCTGTTACTGGCTTACTTTTGCTGTTTTTTGGGGGGGGGAGGGAGGGGGTGTTTTTAAATCAGAAGGATGAATTTTGATGTCGCTCTAAGGTTTACCAAGTTTGCAAGGCCTAGCTGGCCAAGTAACTATAACACATTTTGTACTTACAATTACCCTTATTGTATGAATTACAATTTAGAAGCCCAACTCCAAATTAAAAAACTTAAATGTTGCAGCTAGTCTTTTTGTAAAGAAATTATTTAAGTAGCCTAGTTTGCAGCTTGTACAGCCTCAATGAACTCCATCATTTTACAGATATTATGAATTTTTTATCTTATTTTTATTCATTTATCAATACTTTTTCTTCTTTTAAATTCTTAAATCTGTTATAACCACAATAACAAACTCTATAACCTAGATTCTTAAGATCTTTTACAGCCATACATTTTTTGGGGAAAAAAAAAAAAAAAAAAAACATTGCATATCGCAAGAGAACTTAACATCGCTCTTTTCATTCATTTATAGGTATTTACAGAGAAAAAATTATTAACATTATGAGCAAGGCAAAAACATTTACCAAATAAAACAGTTTACCTTAGATAATTGAGGAACATGATCATTCCATCGAAATCTAAAACTATGTGATATATCCATGACTTTAATAAATAATAGCTTATCTTTTAGTTCAGTCTGCTCCTGAAAATAATAATAATAATAATAAAAATAATAATAATAATAATAATAATAATAATAATAATAATAATAATAATAATAATAATAATAATAATAATAATAATAATAATAATAATAATAATAATAATAATAATAATAATAATTTAAATATTTTTAAGAAATATATTTAAGGCGTTTTTGATTTGGCAAGAATTCTTCTAAACGGAAGAAGTTCTTCACTTTCTCATTTGATTTGTCAATATTCTTTCAAACGGAAGTAAATTTTCTAGCGAAATCAGGAATTTTTCTTCCATCCACAAGGTTGCTATTTTTCGGTCTTCAAGTTCTTTACTTTTCTTGACTTGAGTTTGTGACGTCACATGAAATCGTAAAAAAATGTTTTTTTAATGTTTTCAAGTTTTCGAACCACTATTTTATCTTCGAAATATATTAATTATGTTATTTCCCAAAGAACTGGTGAAATATAATTATAAAAAATTACAAAATTGAGAAATTTTATTTCTCTGTTATAATTATCATTGTTGTGACGTCACTCGAAGTGATCATGTTTCAAACATGTGTTTTTTTTAAACATATATATATATATATATATATATATATATATATATATATATATATATATATATATATATATATATATATATATATATATATATATATATATATATATATAAAAAAAATATATACAAATATATATATATATATATATTTATATATATATATATATATTATATATATATATATATATATATATATATATATATATATATATATATATATATATATATATATTTATATATATATATATATATATATATATATACTGCTATACTACTGTATATATATATATATATATATATATATATATATATATATATAAGTAAACTATAACACTAAAAAATCCTAATTAATAGCCTTTATAGGCTTAGGTCTGTGCTGTAAAATGTAAACAAATCTCAAAACTGAAGAATGTTCATTTGATTTTTCATCGAAAATGAACTCAAGAACGTCCTTCGATTTGGAAGAAAAACTTGCCAAATCTAAAACGCCTATATATAGAAGCCCTTGCATAAGAAAGAAAAGCTTTAAGTAGGGATGGGCCGGATATCTGGCAACTATCCGGTATCGGCCAGAGTTTCTGACTATCCAGTATGGCTGGATATCATTATCCAACCAGATAACTGGATTAATTTTCCCTGAAATAGGTTCTTTCTCATTTAGGGAAGTATTCAAATTATTTGAAAAATTATATATATATATATATATATATATATATATATATATATATGGTGGGTTTATATATTGCTATCGTTCTGAAAATATATTTATATATATATATATAACATATATATATGTAGACATATATACTATATATATATACCTAATATATATATATATATATATATTAGTGATGGGACGATTAATCGTCATCGTCATCGGCAAAAATCGGCATATTTTTTTTAAATCGTCATCGTCATCGTCATCGTCATCGGCAAATTTCGCCGATTATTTTGCCGATTAATTGAACAAATATTAAGAATTTTGAATAATATTAAAATAATAATAATAATAATAATAATAATAATAATAATTTTATATATATATATATATATATATATATATATATATATATATATATATATATATATATATATATATATATATATATATATATATATATATATATATATATATATATATATATATATATATATATATATATATATATATATATATATACACCATTTTGCTTATGGTATGTATGACATTCCAGTGCCTAATGGTTCGCCTTTCTGTTATGCGTTCATATCCACACTCATCCTCTAGACAACATATCATATACATATATCCACACCCCTCTTCTAGACAACATCTACAGACATCCCTATCCCTTGCCTGTATCCATCGTTAGTGGGGAGAAAAATTGCCCACATCGTATGTCATGCGTGTCGTAGAAGACGACTAAGGAATGGTGGTAGTTAGGTTGGCTGATCACTACCACTTACTTTTTTGCCAGGAATGCTAATGCAGGCCTCGGAGAAGGTCGTGATCGCAGTAAGCGCCCTTCTATCCTTCGGCGAAAATGTATGAATCGTATATGTATATGAAATGTCAGAGGAATAAATGTTGAGGAGATGAGGAAAGAGGTGATGGATGTATTTAGAAAGGGCAAATTTGATTTGCTCGCTGTGACTGAAACAAAGATGAAAGGAAACAGTGAAAATGAGTGAGTGGTGTGGTGTGAAATGTGTTTGTATTGCTGTGGAAAGGAATGAGAGGGGGATAGAAGGATTTGCAATTCTGATGAGTGAGTTGTGGTAGAGAGCTATGGTAGATTTTGTGTGTGTGAGTACTAGAAGTCTAAAGGTTAAATTTAAGTTTGAAAAGGTCAAAATTTGTGTGGTTGCGACATATGATCCATCTGAGGGTAATGTTGAAAATGTGATTTTCTGGGATAATCTGAATGATGTTTTGGATGGGGAATAGGAGATTCAGTTCATTTGCCACATATCTGCCCATTCAAGAATTTACAATTGTCACCACCACTCACGGGCAGAGCCTATTCAAGGAGGGGGTGTAGTACTCTCAAAAGTTCACCCTCTAGAGCAAATTACGCATATGAGCACAGACGCAGGCTTTAAAGTGAGGAGATTAAATTCAGTAGGAAATACAGAAGATGGAAGAGAATTCCACAAAACAGAGGTGGTGGGAAAGAAGGAAGCACCACAGCAAACTAGCCTGGAGTTACCAATGCCAACACAATACTCGTGCGCAGATACAGCACCTATTGTGCTACGAAGGCGTCGTAAAGGTGGTGGTACGCGAGTGATAAGTTCCCTCGAGCACTTGCCGCTGCGGTACCTATAGGATAGATATAAAGCACCAACATCGCGCCGCAAAGATAGAGGGTAAGTGAACTGGAAAGTACAGAACAGTTTATAAGCCTTTTTGCCGTTGACTCGACCCTGTCCAAAAGCCGGGTGAAACCAGAGCCCCCCCCCCTCAGATGAGGGCAGTACTCTACATGGGCGGATGAGACCTTTGTATAACGGAGCAACTGAGAAAAGGGAGGAAAAGCCTCACAGTCTAAAACAGAACTTCCAGTTCTTTGAGGCCCTAGCAACCGTTGTGATGTGAGGTTTCCAAGACATTTTTTTGTTCATGTTAAGGCCAAAGATGTTTATATTGTCAACAGGAGAGACGACAGAACCGTCGAAAGAGATAGGAAAGTTAGAAGGTATTTTGGAGAAGGAGATTTGTAAAAGTTGGGTTTTTAAAGAATTGAATTTCACAAGAAGTTATTTCTATCCATCAACGAGAACGGAAAAATTAAGACAAGAGGCAATTCCAGAAGTAAAAGTGGAGTAGAAGGTGAAATGGGTTAAAGAATGAAGGGTCGAGTCATCCGCATATGAGTGTGGATGAGTTGCCAGAGGTGCAGGTGAGAAGATCATTAAAGAAAAGTAGAATAAAGTAGGAAATAAGACAGAACCTGAGGGAACCACTATTGACAGAAGAAAAAGAAGAAGAAGTCGCTTCATCAACAACAGCCGATATTGGGCGATTTGAAAGAAAGCTAGATATAAGTAAGCAAGAGAAGGAGAAACTCAAGGAGGAGCTTGAGAGCAGTGACGCGTGCCATATTCGGTCAAATGCTTTGGATATGTCAGGCGCCACCACCCAAGTCCCCCGTAGTTCCTAAGGGCGAAAAACCATAAATCGGTTAGATATGAATGTATATCGCCAGTGAGCTTTCACCGTGCAGAGCCGTACTGGCGATCGGAATGAATTTCCAGATGATCTAAGAAGTGAGTTGAGAAGGTTTCAAAGATCTTTAGAAATCATAGAATACAAGTGAGAAAGAGCTACAGGGCGATAGTTAGAGGATCAGAGGCGGCTTTTTGAGAGATAAGGAGTTGGACTGTGAGAGCTTTGCTGAGGGAGGAAGGAAGTGCTAGTATTGAGACATAGAGAATATAGTTGGGCGAGGGGCGGGGTCAGTTGGATAATTAGCAACACAATGATCAGATCGAATAAAGGAGGAAAGGCAGATTTACAGAAGTTGCTAGAGATGAAAGATTTGTCAGGGAGAACCAAGGGGGTTAGCGCACTTTCCTTTGATGAAAGCCAACTTTGTAGAGTATCCCTGCAACGATTTCAGCTGAATGAAAATTAGCGAGTGATAGGAGAACAGAATTTTCCACACCCGATAGGCACTGTCTCTAGCCTGGCCAGAGAATAAGCACGATTGAACCATGAATTATGAGGAGAGAAAGATTTAGTTTTAGAAGAATGAATGAGGAAAGGAAAATTTAGCTGAAGAAGAATGAACCTGCTCATCCCATCAACGATTATAGCGCTCACTCCTTATCTTTTAAATCTTTATCCATCATTATTCCTTATTGAGGTAGCCAATTTGCTATCATCTATAAACTTGGAAACCTTACATTTAAGTCCCTGGTCTAAATATTTTATACATGTTTGAGAACAGCCACTAGACCTAAGAAATCGTTGGACCCACAAACATGTCTCCTCATTTTATTAATAAATACTCAAAATTTTCATTGATTAACTATTATTATTATTATTATTATTATTATTATTATTGTTATTATTATTATTATTGTTATTGTTATTGTTATTATTATTATTATTATTATTATTATTATTATTATTATTATTATTATTATTATTATTATTATTATTATTGAGACTTAAGGAATCAAAAATTTTGATCGCTAAAATGGCTAAAATAATTTCGGGAGGTTGAACCCCTGACCCTCCTGTCTACAGGCTTATATATAAATATTTATATAAATATATATATATATATAAATATTTTTTATATATATATATATATATATATATATATATATATATATATATATATATATTATATATATATAAATATATATATATATAGATATATATATATATATATATACTACACCCTAACACTTATATATATATATATATATATATATATATATATATATATATAGAGAGAGAGAGAGAGAGAGAGAGAGAGAGAAATTTTTAAAATAGTTTTTTTCAATTAATCGTCATCGTCATCGTCATCGGCAAAATTTGCTCTAATCGTCATCGTCATCGTCATCGGCAAAAATTTCATAATCGTCCCATCACTAATATATATATATATATATATATATATATATATATATATATATACTATATATATATATATATATATATATATATATATATATATATATATATATATATATATATATATATATATATATATATAATGAATGTTGCAATACCGAGATTTGAGTCGATACTGATACAAGTACTCACGATTTTTTCACTACTGATATACTGATACCAAAATTTTTGATGATACCGGATACCGATACTATCTATAATTGACCTCATATATATACTAAATATATATTAATATATATATATATATATATATATATATATATATATATATATATATATATATATATATATATATATATATATATATATATATATATATATATATATAACTATATATACTATATATATTAGTCCCCCTCGTAAACGCGGTCTTATAGAAGCGCAATCTTACTCTACGGTTGGTAAAAAGAAATGATAGTGTTGGGACGTCATCGTCATCGTCATCGGCAATTTTTGCCGATTATTTTGCCGATTAATTGAACAAATATTAAGAATTTTGGATAATATTAAAACTCAATAATATATATATATATATATATATATATATATATATATATATATATATATATATATATATATATATATATATATATATATATATATATATATATATATATATACTATAATTATATAAAACTCAATAATATATATATATATATATATATACCCATTTTGATTAAGGTATGTATGACATTCCAGTGCCTAATGGTTCGCCTTTCTGTTCTGCATTCATATCCACACTCATCCTCCAGACAACATCTTAGAGACACCATCTTTTATCCACATATCATATACACATACTTATATCCACACCCCTCTTCTAGACAACATCTTACAGACATCCCT
>JABUQX010013310.1:0-7500 GCA_015478945.1 Trachelipus rathkii
GTTTGGCATTCGTAAGAAACGCTCTACTTGTGATCTTCTTTCTCTTACTCCTGATTCTTGGATCTCTTCCCTTCAGCATATCGGTGAATCTTTTGCTGTGGGGCTAGGCATATGGAAAGCCTTCGATAGAGTCTGGCACGAAGCTTTGATATCTAAACTTCCTTCTTTATGTTTCTATCCTTCTCCAGTGAACTTCTCTCTGATTTCCTTTCAGGTCGTTCTATAGCAGCTGTTGTAGACGGCCACTGTTCATCCTATAAATCTATAAATAGTGGCAATCCTCAGGGTTTTGTCTTCTTATTTCAACTCTCTTTCTACTTTTCATTAATAACATTTTCTCTATTATTTCTTCGCCTATCCATTCCCATACTGACGACTCTACTATTTCTTGCTCCTCTCATTTTTAAAGACTTGCCTCCCAACATCAATTAGCTTGCGCTAGACGGGTAGCCATGGAGCAGCTAACCTCTAATTTTCTTGAATTTCTAAATAGGGAAATAAGAACAGGGTTGTTTTCAAGTCCTCAAAAACTCAGTTCTTTCATCTTTCTACTAGATTTAATCTTATACATAACTATAATATCTTACTCGAGAACGTACAAATCAAGTCTTGCTCTCATATCTATATTCTTTTTAGTGTTTCTTTTTCTCGTGATCTTAATTGGAAAGATCCCATTACTTCTCTTTCTAAACTAGCTTCTAAGAGGTTGGGTGTCCTGAGTTGCTTTCAGAATTTCTTCCTGCCGCCCCAGTTGCTTTCTTTCTCTAGGGGTGTCGCTTGCTCCCTGTTTGGAGTATGCCTCACAAATCTGTCTAGGGCTTTTCGTCTACTCAAACTCTCCTGCTCTCACTAACTCTCTCCAGTCTCCCTCTACCCGTCGAATTGTTGTCACTTTATTATATCGCTTTTACCACGGACTATCCTCTCCTGAACTATCCAGTCATTCTACACAGTCTCATCCTTTCTCTATCCACATATTTGACCCCAAACTTAACCGCTATGCTCAATTTTAAATGTATTCCGCTAGTAAAGTCTGAAACACACACTCCCATTTTCTATTTTCCCAACTGCCTACGACTTGCACAATTATAAACGCCGTGTATCGAGGGATATGGGCCCTTAAATTGGGATTCTTTTTTACAAAAAAAAATTGAACTCAAAATTGCAAATTATTTCCTACGAAAATTTGGTAGGCCTCTGATCTTCTTTGCCCACCAAAGGATAATATATATATATATATATATATATATATATATATATATATATATATATATATATATATATATATATATTATATATACTATATATATATATATTATATATATATATATATATATATATATAGTATATATATATTATATATATATATATATATATATAATATACTATATTAAAGCCAGGTAAATTGACTAACAACCCCGCTTCATGCAGACCAATTTTACTGCTCTCCATAATATCGGAAAAATTAATAATCCTATTATGTATTCCTCTATCTAATACACAATGTACTGTAGATTTAGACAAAAAAAACATTCTACAATCACTCTCCTAACTGATTTAACACAGAATATTCTGAATGGCTTTAACCAAATTCATCTCCCCTCTCACACCACTCTAATTGCAATAGATATCAAAAAGACATTCGATACATTCCGCCGACATATGTTAATAGATAAAATACTAAATACTAACTTGCTCACTAAAGCCAAAAAATAATAGCAAACTTCCTATCAGAACGTAGATACAAATTACATAATGGCGTCCCCCAAGGAACCATTCTCTCATCTACACTTTTTAATCTCTTTATACATTATTTGCCAGCCCCCGCCTCCCCTTATATAAAAATTAATAGCTATGCCAATGATCTAACCATTACCGCTCAACACCCCTCCATAAGTATAGGCGCACAGAACTACAACATTATATAGGACAAGTGAAAAAGTGGCTGATATTAAATAGAATGCCAGCCTCACCACAAAAATCCTCAATTACTTTATTCACACCAGATAAAAGATAATCAAATAAACATCCAAAAAATCATCTTAAATAAAAAACTCTCTCTTAATAGACAACTAACTATAGTAGGATTGACATTATATACACATATGACATTCGCTCAATAAACAGCATCACATCCAAAGCCTCACATAAGTTAAATGCTCTGATGGCATTAAGAGGAACTAACTTTGACCAACATAAAGAAGCGAACTCTATAGTATACAGACAATATCTTCGTCCCTTTTTAAACTACGCATCGCCCGCTTGTACCCCCACAATATCAAACTCTAACATTCAGAATCTGGAAGTAGTCCAAAATAAAGCCCCTAGGATAATTAATAACTGGTTGTCTCTCCACAACAACTAAACATCACCATGAAGAACTGAAACAAAAATCCTACCAATGGGGCCCATCTCGACCTGATAGGATGTCAATTCTATAGTAAATCACTCTCAACAAATCACCCCTACATCAAACACCGCAACAACCCTCTCCATTCTGCTATATGCAACAAACTGCCTCTTCCCCAACCCCAACTCCGACCCTCATATCATTAAACACATTCACACACAATTAATTCAAGAAACTATTCCCACATACCCAAACAATACCAAATTCCCATCGCGTCCACCTGAAATTGCCAATTGTGAACAAACCTTGGACCGCCAAACACGGGTAATGCCTTCACGGCTCTGCTCTGGGCATCACCCCTCCCTTCCGGAATACGAATTTGATTATCTCGGAGATTCCTCCCTCTTCTGTAAAAGATGTCATTCCCAAACCATCTACGGTACAAAACATCTTATAATTGATTACCCTGCTTTGGAGGGCATCAGAAACAATTTCATCGCAATAAAACTTTCGAATCTCTGGGCGCGGCTGGCAATGGTAGCGAAGTAACTCGAAGTCGTCCGCTTCTCGTAGGAGGGGAGTGGGGGACGACAAAGTAAAGTAAATTTATATATATATATATATATATATATATATATATATTATATATATATATATATAATTATTATATATATATATATATATATTATATATATATATATAATATATATATATATATATATATATATATATATATATAATAGATCCAATAGACTTGTTCTTAGGGAACCTCAACTTTATAAGAAATAAAAAGACGAACAGAAGCTTTGATATCATTTAATTAGGACGTTTCGAGTTTATCCAAAATAATAATAATAATAATAATAATAATAATAATAATAATAATAATAATAATAATAATAATAATAATAATAATAATAATAATAATAATAATAATAATAATAAGAAAAATAAAACAATTTAAAAATAAAAGTATATCAAAATTATACCTATATTATATTACCTGTTTAGTTGACAGTCTCGGGAGGAATGTACAATAATAACAAAAACAACTGCTTATATACTAGATCATCAGTAGATTGGTTGGTTGTGTGTTGGTGCATTTTTAAAAAATAAATATAAATATACATTTGGCACAATAGAGTTAATAAAATAAATTAGACAGTGATTGTTATTGTTAATCATTATTATTATTATTATTATTTTTATTATTATTATTATTATTATTATTATTATTATTATTATTATTATTATTATTATTATTATTATTATTATTATTAATTATTATTATTATTATTATTTATTATTATAATATTATTGTTATTGTTTATTATTATTATTATTATTATTAATTATTATTATTATTATTATTATTTATTATTATTATTATATTATTTTTAACTTTCATAATATTATTGTAATTTTAATTTATGTTTTAGCTGATGATGGGTTTGGATAAACTCGAAACGCCCTAATTAAATGATATCAAGCCTCTTGGTTCGTCTTTTATTTCATATCATATATATAATTATATAATATATATATTCTCTTATATATATATATATATATATTTTATATATATATATATATATATATATATATATATATATATATATATATATATATATATATATATATATATATATATATATATATTAGGGATGTGCCGAATAGTGAGAAAGCCGAATACCGAATACCGAATATTGGCTAAAAGTATTCGGCCGAATAATCACTTCGCTATTCGGCCGAATAGTTATTTCAAAGTTCGGTCATCCATTTAGGGAAAAATAAAGAAAACTTACACTGGTCAACAAAAAAAAGGTGAAATTTTTCTTGAATGGACTTTTGTAGCAGATATATAGTAATTCAGAGGTGCTGATTCCAGTGATAATTACTTCTCGGATTTGCCGTATCACATCCCGTTTTCGTGCAATCAGGGATCCCTATTTTTGCATATTCCCTAGGAAATGACAAATTTCATGTGCGCACTACGTAAGCTGTATAAACGTTACCTTCCGCATATATCTACAGTAGTAGCAAGTTTACTGCGTTCGATATTCGGGAAGCATGTGGTAACTTTAGTACGTCTACATGTATGGATGCCAATGACCTGGATGATGTCTATCATCTATCTGAAATACAGTCGGATGGTCCGTCATTGTTCACTACCAGGGTGTAACTGGAACACGATCTTGTATGAGAGTTGTATTTGCCAAAGTTGCCCTGAGCTGTTGGCTTCGAGTTTGCATGAAAAATGACTACTGGATCAGGCACAAAGAGGTAACATTTTATCGTAACATGAGAAAGCAGAGCTGCGGAGGCCTTCTTCCCGTCAGACTTGATGGTAAACGCCCTTGTGTATTGCAGTGAAGTTGCAGGCCTATTACTCGCTATGGGACTCCCAGCATACGATGCAGGTGAGTGGCGACTGTTTATTGACACTTCCAAGAGCAGTTTACAAGTGTGTGGTTGTTACAGCAAACGGCACAGGTATCTTCGGTTCCAGTAGGGTCTCGGTACGGTTCTTTTATTGAGAGAGGAGTATGCCAAATCAAGACAGTTTTTAGAGGCTAATAATATCAGGTTACAATGGATGGTAAAATAATGGCGTCTACCTCAAAAATGGTAAAACGTTTTGCCGGTCAGCAAGCGGTTTCAACCAAATATCCCTGCTTCCTGTGCTATTGGGGCAGCCGGGCGGCAAAGGATCACTGGACCAAAAAGAGAATGGCCATCGAGGGAAACCTTGACGCCAAGTGACAGGAACATCGTACGTGAACCACTTGTACAGAGAGAAAACATCATCTTCCCTCCACTACACATAAAACTTGGTTTGATGAAACAATTTGTGAAGGCCGTGGACCATGATGGTGAATGCTTCCGCTATATATTGCTTACGTTTCCTGGTCTGGAAGTGACGAGAAGAAAAAACTGGGATATTTGATGGCCCACAAATACGGACACTCCTCTGTGATGCTGCCTTTGCTACAACAATGACTTGTGTTAGAGGCAAGAGCGTGGAATGCTTTTTCAGATGTAGCAAAGAATTTTCTGGGGAACAGGAAAGCCGAGACCACTAACATTGTAGCAGGAACTGCTAGACAGTTTTTTAATTCTCATGGATGTAGAATGAGTATAATGTTGCACTCTTACATTCTCACCTAAGAATATTTCCGGATAACCTAGGCGATGGTTAGTGATGAGCAGGGTAAACGCTTCCATCAAGATCTAAAGTTCATGAAAGGACGTTACCAGTGCAAATGGGATATCAATATGATGGCCGACTATTGTTGGAGCTTGATGAGGGATATCCCAGACGCTATGCACAGTAGATCGTTTAACAAAGAGAAAGTTACTACCATCGTAAGTATGTTTACATTACCTAAACCCATTCCCCTTCTATTACACTCATTGTTGTCGCATAATTACTCTTTATTTCATAGTTGTAAATTAAAAATGTTTACTATATCTATCAGACATTTCATATCATTGCGATTTGTTTCTCTCTCCCCCTTCATATATCCAATATATATATATATATATATATATATATAATATATAATATATATTATATATATTATATATATATATATATATATAAATATATATAAATATATATATATTATATATATAATATAAATATATATATATATATATATATATATATATATATATATATATATAATATATATACATATATATATATATATATATATATAATATATATTATCCCCCCAATAATTGTGATAGACCTTCTTGAAAAAAGGTGAAAATCATAAAATTTTACAAAATCTGTGTTACACACAATATCTCACAAAATGCGATGTGATATGCAAACCGATTACATTTTTTGGAATCAGCACATCAAAAAAATCAATTGCCGAAAACCCGCGTCCAAGAATTTCAATGTTTACCAGTGTTATATACAAAGTTATAAAACAAAAAGTAAATAACTATTCTCTTACCTATAGCAAACCATTCACATAGTTAAATATAAAATGAATATTGAAAAAGTTTCATTAGTTAAAGATATTATACTAAACATCACTTGAATTAGCTCTAAGGTTAAAATGACAGAACATTAGCAGTTCTCCATTTTCAGGGGATAACCTATTTCTTGTGGCTTCATAATATTGTTCCTTACCTTGGTTTGGTTTCATAAATTTTGTTTGGAATAGATTGCTAGCATTCACTGGTTAATTGCTTAGTTTTTTTTTTTTTTTTTTTTTATTTTTCAAAATTTCATAAAAACTATTTCCAGTGTTTTTCCACCAATTGAAGGGAATATCATTGTCTTCACTGGTCAAAGTAGGCAAACTTACATATTTGTTTATTTCTTGATGTAATTCCGTATGTACGCCCTTTAACTTTTATGTAAATAAATTACATCGTCAAAGATGGGACTTTCTTATTTTCACTCTCAAGTTTCTTTTTCTGGTAATGAACGATTTTGATGCCACAATTTCTTTAAAACAATCCATTAAAGAAGTGAAAATGGAACCTTCAGCTTCACTTTCCCCACTAACGTGAATCTCGTCAGCAGAAAGTCATTAGCCTAAATTTCATGCATTTCTTTCATGCCTATCAACGACCATATTTTTTACCGATTCATCTGATTCATGTTGAAAAGTTAGCCTTGAATCGTAGATCTAAGAAAGTAGCTACAAACAAAGATTTATCACATAGAAAACTTAGATAGTCTTTTCTTCTACTTGATTTCTTAAGGTTCTTCAACGGTGTAATTATTCCACATGAAGCTTTGGCTTTTAATTGCCTTATTTTCAAAAATTGATTTTATTCTAATATTTAAGGGAACACTTGGGCGACTGTTACTTTGTCACGTTTAATGCTTGTTTTAGTGATTTGTCAAATGGCTCTCAAGTAAATGAATAATTTTGCCACTGAAAATCAATCAACATTTTCTGATTGCATTCGGCAGCGTATATGGATAGGGGAACTTTTTTGTTCAACAATCTTTTAAGCATATCAAAAGTTCTGTTCCAGCGTGTAGAAACGTCTTGAATTAATTTATGCTCTTTGACATTCAGCCTGCATCTATAAAGTTTTAAGCTTTGCAAGCTGCCGTTGCTGAATGGTGAATAATTGAGAGGATTGCTTCTGGCAAAAGTAATAATTATCTTTAACAGACT
>JABUQX010013310.1:17500-20356 GCA_015478945.1 Trachelipus rathkii
TTTCGTTGATGATACCCGAGTCATATTGTTTCTTGTTGAGCTTCGCCTATGCATTTTGGAATCTCTTAATATATCGAGTTGAGGCCCAGTTTGTTGATACCGAACTTAATTCGAAAACTCTCACATGAATCAAGAATATGGTGCGGCAAGCTAGGTAAAGCCTCTCCACCCAAATGTTTTCCAAAATTGTAGAAGCCTTTGAGCCCTTCCTGTGTTTTGAATGCCGTGATGTCGAACACATTGCCTTGATGTATGTTAGACACCCATTCCTCGAGACACCTCTAAACAGCCAGGGCTTGTTCTTCACCAGTGCTTGTGTCTGCTACAGGAACTCCTAGCAAGTTGTTCATTTTTCACCATAAGAAGTTGCAACAGCTATTCGTTCTTTCTGCTCTGTCTTTAGAATGTCTGGTAGAAGTTTTCCGTCCCAATAAACTACAACAGCTTCCTTCTCTGGTATATAAATTCGTTCCAAGATCTTCTCAGTGTATTTTTCTCTGAATCTTTTCGTCTTTCATGTAAGGTGGTTTTTGACACTTTTGAACCCTCAGGATTCTCCCAAAGTGCTTCTATGGTAGCTATGAGTATTCGTGTGGCATTTTTGTCTGGCCTTCTTGCCAAAACATCTCTCACAACTTGTAAATCATCCTTTCCTCTCTTACTCGTTCTTATAGGTTTCCTGTTGCGCTAATAACTCCAACTGAAAAAGGCATTTTTTTTTGGCCTCCTATTTTCTTCTAACTCAACCTTACTCCTTATCTCTCCTCTCTCTCCTTCTCTCTCTCTCTCTTGCCTTTACTGTGATTACATTTGATTGGATGCATGGGCCTTCTGAAATCTGTGAACGTTAGGAAGGCGAGTGCCCGGATGGCATTTCTCAACGAGTTTTGAGGGAGTGTGCTGTCTCCGTCCTGACCCCACCCCTTGTTCAACTTTATTCTCTATGTCCTCAATACTAGCACTTTTCCCTCAGTGTTGGAAGCGCGTAGATGTCCAACCTATTCAAGGAAGCCGCTCTGATCTCTCTAACTATCGCCCTATAGCTTCTAACTTGTATTCCATCTAAGATCTTTGGAACCTTTCTCAATCTCTCACTTACTTAGACCATCTGGAATCTCATTCCCTTCTGTCCGATCGCCAGTATGAGGCTTTCGACGTTCGAGGTCTACTGGTGATATACTTTCCAATTTAATAAGTTTATGGTTTTTTCGCTCTTAGGAACAACGGGGAGACTTGCGGTGGTGGCGTTGACATATCAAAGCATTTTGACCCGAAGTTAATGGCAGCCGTCACTGGCTCTCCAAGCTCACCTCCTTTGGGTTTCCTTCTTCTCTTTGCTTACTTATGTCTAGCTTTCTTTCAAATCGCTCAATATCGGCTGTTGTTGATGGGGCGACTACTTCTTCTTTTTCTGTCAATAGTGGTGTTCCTCAGGGATTCTGTATTATCTCCTACTTTATTCCTGCTTTTCGTTAATGATCTTCTCACTGCAAATCTAACTCTATTTCCACTCATAATGGCTGAAGACTCGACCGTTCATTCTTCCAACTCATTTCATTCTACTCCATCTTTTACTTCTAGAATTGCTCTCGTCTTAATCTTTCCGATTCTATTGTCGCTGATCTGGATAGATTTCCGGGTGGGGTCGTCACAACCTTGTGAAATTTAATTCTTTAAAACCGAACTTCTACAAATCTCCCTCTCTGAGACACCTAACTTTCCTATCTTTTTTGACGGTTCTCTCGTCTCTCCTGTTGACAATATAAACATCCTTGGCCTTAACATAAACAAAAAAAATGTCTTGGAAACCTCACATCACAACGGGTGTGCTAGGACGGTCTCAAAGAACTGGGAGTTCTGTTTAGCTGCGAGACTTTTTCCTCTTTTCAGTTAACTCCAGCTACACAAGGGTCCAATCCGCCCTTGTATGGAGTACTCTTTCTAATATCTGGGGGGGGGGCTCTAGTTTCACGCGGCTTTTGATTGGGTCCGAGTCAAAGCGGACCAACAAGGCTTATAAACTGTCCCTGTACTTTCTAGTTCCACACTTGACCTCTATGCTTTGCGGTGGCGATGCTGGTGCTTTATCGCTTTTTCTATAGGTACCGTAGCGGCAAGTGCTCGAGGAAACTTTCCACTCGCGTACCACCAGCTTTACGACGCCCTCGTAGCACAAGGGGTGCTGTGTCGGCACATGAGTTTTGTGTTGATATTAGTAACTCCAGACTAGTTCGCTGCGGTGCTTCCTGTTCTTTCCTGCACCTCTGTTCTGTGGAATTCTTTCCATCTTCTGTGTTTTCTACTGAATTTAATCTCCTCCTCACTTTAAAGTCTGCGTCTATGCTCATCTGCGTAATTTGCATTATATGAATTTTTGAGGCGTTCAACACCCCCTCCTTGAATAGGGTTCTGCCCGTGAGCGGCGGTGACTACTGTAAAAAAAAATGAAAAACATAAAAGGTTTTAATAAGGAAATCATTAAGCTAGCTGAACCCCACAAGAATGGCATCTCCGACGGGGTGAACACTTCTAGACATGCATTTAAATAACATAACCGAGGAGTCTTTGCTCGCGGGACAATAAAAAAAGAATTCACAGAAAGGAAAGCGCCCTTAACTCAAGCAACCCCTGGCAACAAACTGATAGTGGATGGTGACTTTTCAGCAAATAAATCTACTGAAGATGAATAGGATTTGGATATGTTAGACTTTGATAAGTCCATGGCCGAAATTGCATTGACATCTCATTCGCCATCAAAGAAATCACACCAAGAAACCCCATCGAAAAAACTGAAGAGAGTCATCAAGGAGCAAACATAATTCAAATTTCAATCTGTGAAAGAGGAGATGAGGCTCT
>JABUQX010013311.1:15000-20000 GCA_015478945.1 Trachelipus rathkii
AGTTCAGTGAGAAAAAAGATGACCACAGCGGCTAACAACAGGACAGAGAAAGGATGATAATGTGCGACATGAGAGTTCAAAAGAGGGTTATTCTTTTTAATAGCAATGTTATAAAGAGACTGTTCGATGAAGAGAGAGAGAGAGAGAGAGAGAGAGAGAGAGAGAGAGAGAGAGAGAGAGAAGAGAGAGAGAGAGAGAGAGAGAGAGAGAATCAGTGAAAAAATGAGATAGTTGATGAGAAGAAAGCGCTAGGTTCCACAATGTCAAATATTGCTGTAGAGAGAGAGAGAGAGAGAGAGAGAGAGAGAGAGAGAGAGAGAGAGAGAGAGAGAGAGAGAGAGAGAGAGAGAGAGAGAGAGAGAGAGAGAGAGAGAGAGAGAGAGAGAATCAGTGAAAAATTAGATAGTTGATGAGAAGAAAGCGCTAGATTCCACAATGTCAAATATTGCTGTATCAGCGAATTTATTCCAAATATGTAATTCAAACTCCAAGCACTAAATAACAGAACCCCTTTAAATAGTAAGCAACTGGGTGCGTGATGTAGAGTTCTCAAATCGATAGAGATACTTAACTTCTTTGAAACATGCTTCGTGCAAGAAACAATGAGATACTTCTAAGGAAGACCAAGAATAATAATAATGTAGAAAGGTTTGAGTTTTTCCTAAAGATAGATAGATAGATAGATAGATAGATAGATAGATAGATAGATAGATAGATAGATAGATAGAGAAATTTAAAAATTTTAGATAGATAGATAGATAGATAGATAGATAGATAGATAGATAGATAGATAGATAGATAGATAGATAGATAGATAGATAGATAGATAGATAGATAGATAGTTGTGTGGAAGATTTCGTCAAGTAGATAGATGAAGGAATTGATTTTTATGCGACATTGAAAGCAATTATGTGTTCTCTCCTTCAATTAAGTTTACAAGAAAAATTAATTTTCAGATGATCTAAGGCCATCCTCGTAGGATCTGCTATTTACCCATCTGGTAGATAGCCTTTTCAGGTTGAAGGAAGTAATGTAGCTTTGAGTTATCGTTGATAGGAGATGAAGTATCAGCGGTAGGTTAGTACTCAGCATTAGAAAGGGAGTAGGAGATACGAAAAAAAAATGTGGAACGCTATACTATTAATAAATTTAAAATATTGACCGTCCGACGTCAACAATAGCTGCTGCTATATTGGCTGAACAAAAAATTAAATCAGGGAAGAGGGTCAATACGAAAGTTAAAAGATTGGAGATCAAATCTTGGTGTTAATAGTCTTTTTAGAAAACTTCAGAAAAACCTTCTCGTAGAATAATCTTCCGAACAATTAAAATATTTTGGAAAATGTTTAGAGTTTCTCTAACGAATCCAACAAAACTTAACTTAACCTAACCTAACCTAGCTTATCCTAACCTAACCTAACCCAACCTAACCTAACCTAACCTAACCTAACCTAACCTAACCCTAACCTAACGCTAACCTAACCTAGCTTACCCTAACTTAACCTAACCTAACCTAACCTAACCTAACCTAACCTAACCTAACCTAACCTAACCTAACCTAACCTAACCTAACCTAACCTAACCTAACCTAACCTAACCTAACCTAACCTAACCTAACCTAACCTAACCTAACCTAACCTAACTAACCGAACCTAACATAACCTAACCTAACCTAACCTAACCTAACCTAACCTAACCTAACCTAACCTAACCTAACCTAACTTAACTAAACCTTAACCTTAAACCTAACCTAAACTAACTAGACCCTAACTGATCACATAATCTGAATAATTTATCTGAACACATAACATACCCTAACCTAACCTAACCTAACCTAACCTAACCTAACCTAACCTAACCTAACCTAACCTAACCTAACCTAACCTATCCTAACGCATGCGGCTGTCTGTATAGAAATTTTTTTAAATATTGTGTCGACCCTTTTCCTTTCGACCCATTTCCTGTCGACCATTTGGGATAGTCCCCAAATATACAACTCAAACTTTGTCTAGACTTAAAATTATTAGTATACTTTTCCATCGATCTTTCTTAATTAAAAGAACGATATAACAGTTTCGTTCCTCAATACAATCCATTGGCAAATTATGAATCCATCCTGTATTTGAACTTCTTTTTGAAAGGCAGTGACGTCAGCATTTTTTGAATAATGACGTCACTTTTTAAAAAGTAGTGACGTCTGGATAATTTTGAAAAATGACGTCACTTTTGAAACTTAGCGACGTCAGGATTATTTTCAACAATGACGTCAATTTTTGAAAACTAATGACGTTATGATCCATTTCAACAAGGACGTCCCTTTTCAAAAGTAGTGACGTCAAGATTATTTTGAACAATGACGTCACGTTTTGAAAAGTAGTGACGTCAAGATTATTTTGAACAATGACGTCACGTTTTGAAAAGTAGTGACGTCAAGATTATTTTGAACAATGACGTCACATGTGGAAGAATTACCCAACCTCCGAACATGACCTTAAAAGTATACAACTCTCGAGAGTAGGTTAGGCTCTCTGTTGTTTATAAACATGAAGTTCACACCAAGATTTCATTTGTAACACAAAAATCGTTTTTCTGATCGAATAAAAATTCAAATTATAGAATATTATTAAATGCATTATGATTGGCTAAGTACTCCACGAAGCATTACTAAATGTATTATGATTGGCTAAGTACTCCACAAATCATTGAAGCCATTATTAGTCATGATTATTTTGTATTAGTCCATCCAAATTCAAAATGAGCGCAGTCACACATTATATCCCATATATATATATATATATATATATATATATATATATATATATATATATATATAATATATATTATATTATATACTATATAATATATAATATATATATATATATATATATATATATATATATATATCCCATCTTTATTTCCATTACTATGGGTAATAAATTATTCAACAATTTTTTTTCTATTACAATAATTTTTTTAATTTTTTTATATTTCAAAATTTTAATCTACCATATTTTTACTCTAAAGTTATTAATTTTTTACTATGAATTTATAAGGAGAAAACTATTCCCATATTTTAAATTGCAAAATGAAAAAAAAAAAAGAATGACATTTAAAAAATGTAATTCTAAGCAAATTTTTTGTTTTTTAATTTTGATTCCACTCTCCCCCCATCCCTTTCGCAACCCTTTTTCCTTATCTTTTTACATTTTAACTTATCCAACCGAAAAATGAAAAAGATAAGAAAATAAAAAAAATAAAAGCAAATGTGTTAAATCTTTTCTGACCTAAGAAATCAGAATAGACTGAAGAAGGTTCGGGGGGTCGAGAAAGATATCTGAAGTAGAAGAAAATATCTGAAGACTAAGGAGCGACAATCTTAGGGTATTTGTGGCATTCTTGTGATATTTTGTGAAAATAAATATTAAAATAAATAAAATTAAAGATAGCAAAGATTTGTTGAGAGAAAGAATAGATAGATAGATAGATAGATAGAAGATAGAGATAGATAGTGAGAAAGAAATATATCATAGATAGATAGATAGAAAAATAGATAGATAGATAGATAGATAAATATCAAAATAAATAAAATTAGAAGATAGATAGATAGATAGATAGATAGATAGATAGATAGATAGATAGATAGATAGATAGATAGATAGATAGATAGATAGATAGATAGATAGATAGATAGATAGATAGAATAGGTTAGATTGTTTGATAGATAGATAAATAAATAGATAATAGATAGATAGATGATAGATAGATAGATAGATAGATAGATAGATAGAAGATAGAGAGAGAGAGAGATAGAGAAGATAGATAGAAAGAAAGATAAGATAGATAGATATCAAGATAATAGATAGATAGATAGATAGATAGATAGATAGATAGATAGATAGATAGATAGCATAGATATATAAATAAATATAAAAATAAATAAAATAGATAGATAGATAGATAGATAGATAGATAGATAGATAGATAGATAGATAGATAGATAGATAGATAGATAGAGATAGATAAGATAGATAGATAGATAGATAGATAGATAGATAGATAGATAGATAGATAGATAGATAGATAGATAGATAGATAGATAGATAGATAGATAGATAGATAGATAGATGTACATTTATTTTTGTTACTCCTCCTCATCCTTGTTATTTTATTTTCCCTTTATAAATATTTCTCAATATTGTTTACAATAGGAAACAAAAGACACGCAGCACCTTGACCTCTTTTGAACAATTGCTTTGTCCGATGGTTTCTAAGCGAAACACTAGTGTTTATTAAATTTTATTAAAAAGTAATAATAATAATAATAAAATAATAATAATAATAATAAATAATAATAATAATAATAATAATAATAATAATAATAATAATAATAATAATAATAATAATAATAATAATAATAATAATAATAATAATAATAATAACAATAATAATAATAATAACAATAATTAAAAGAAGAAGAAGAAGAAGAAGAAGAAGATGAAGAAGGAGAGAAGAAGAAGAAAAAGGAAAAGTGAAAATAGAAGAAAAGAGAAGAGGAAGAAGAAGAAGAAAATAAGGAAGAAGAAAGAAGAAAAGAAATGAAGAAAGAAAGAGGGAAGAAGAAGAAGAAGAAGAGAAAAAGAAAGAAAAGAAAGAAGACAAGAAGAGAAGAGAAAAAGAAGTAAGAAGTAGAGAAGAAAGAAGAAAGAAGGAAAAGGAAAAAGATAAAGAAAATAGAAAAAAAAAGAAAAAGAAGAAGAAGAAGAAGAAGAACAAATTAGAAAAGTAGATTGATAAGAGATGAAAGTGAAGAAGCACTAGGAAGAAGAAGGAGGAAGAAGAAGAAAGAAGGAAGAAGAAGAAGAAAAGGAAGAAGAGAAGAAGAAGAAGAGAGAAATAAAAGTACATAATTTAAGTGATAATAAAAAATCATAAAAAAATAATTTAAAAAAATAATAAAAATAGTCAAAACTCATTACCCAAAATGTGGATGAAAAATGATC
>JABUQX010013311.1:25000-27500 GCA_015478945.1 Trachelipus rathkii
TAAGTTCTAATTGAAACTGAGAGATCTAATACCGTAGACAGGTTAGAAGTTTTCTTTTTTTCTTTTTTTTTCTTGCATAAATTCGCTCCTCACGATTATTGGAATGACATATTTGAGGAGTAGAAGTTTCTATGAAGTTTTATCCTTGGATGTTAATGAGAATTTGAAACATTTATCATATTTGGCAAAAGCACTTTATGGTGACAAATTCTTGATTCCATCAATAAAAATTTTAAGCAATAATAAAAAATTATTATTATTATTATTATTATTATTATTATTATTATTATTAATTATATTATTATTATTAGTATTTATTATTTATTATTATTATTATTATTATTATTATTATTATTATTATTATTATTATTATTATTATTATTATTATTATTATTATTATTATTATTATTATTATTATTTATTATTATTATTATTATTATTATATTATTGGATATATTATTATTATTATTATTATATTATCATTATATTATTATTATTATTATTATTAAACGGATGTAATAGCCCAAAAAATTTAAAAATTTAACATATAACAGCTTAACTTCACAAATGTCGTCAAAAAAGTTCTATAAAAAGACACAACAAAAAATACTTCATCTAAACTTCTCCAGAAGAAAAATCATGTCCCATTTCTCAGAAAGGGTGTCCATAAGTCCGAAAAACTTTAAAGTAGGGGGCTTAAAGCATCCTGGAGGTTCAAAGGTTAGAGCGTCGGACTTTTCCTCTCAGAGTCGCTTCGTCGAATTCTTTTTCCTTTTGAAAGGCTAAGAAGAAAACCTATTCCTGCTTTGAGATTATTCTCAGACTTAAGAGCTTTGTGAAGACTTGTATATTGTTGCAAATATTTCGCCTCCGAACTCGAGGCATCTTCAGCAGAAATGAAATGACATTAATTTGTAAATTACATCGTCTTAGCTGTATTGTGCGAATTATTAACAAATATTCAATGAAGCCGTTCCCACAATTTAATTTCTATTTCTAGCCTGAAGATGCCTCGAGTTCGGAGGCGAAATATTACAACAATATACAAGTCTTCAACAAAGCTCTTAAGTCCTGAAGAAATGATCTCGACAGGAATAGTTTTCTTCTTAGCTTTCAAAGGAAAAAGAATTCGACGAAGCGACTCTGAGAGAAAGTCCGACGCTCTTACCTTTTGAACCTCCAGGATAGCTGTAAGCCCCCTACTTTAGAGTTTTTCGGCAGACTTATGGACACCCCTTCCGAACAGTGGACTAGAATTTTCTTCTAAACAAATTTAGAATGAAGAATTTTGATGATGTGTCTTTTTAGTAGAACTGTTTTGACGCATTGCTGAAGTTACTTATCATATGTAAATTTTAAATGTTTTGGGCTATTACATCGTTTTATTATATTGTGAAACTATTAACAAAATATCATCATAGCCAGTTTCCCACAAATTAATTTCATTTCTGCCTTGGAATATGCCTCGCAGTTCGCGGAGGCGAAATATTTGCAAAAATATACAAGTCTCAACCAAAGCTCTTAAGTCCGAAGAAAATCTCAACAGGAATAGTTTCTCTAGCTTTTCAAAAGGAAAAAAAATTCGACGAAGCGACTCTGAGAGGAAAAGTTCCAACGCTCTTACCTTTGAACCTCCAGAAGGGCTGTAAGCTCCCTACTTTAGAGTTGTTCGGACCTATGGACACCTTTTCTGAGAAGTGGATATAATTTTTCTTCTGGAGAAAGTTAGATGAAGTATTTTCTGTGTGCTGTCTTTTAATCAGCAACTTTTCGACACATTTTGAAGTTACTTTTATATGTTAAATTTAATTTTTTAATCTGGCTCATTAACATCATTTTTATGTTTATATTGTGGAAAACTATTACAAAATATCATTATTATTGCAACATCCCACACTTCGTCCACCCATAATTTATGGAAGGGCATAACTAGGTGACCGCACAGCGCCATCAAAGTCAAAACCAGTATTGTCCACAACAGCAACGGGGTACCGAAAGACCATCGGACACAGACAACTATGCGCAGGACTCTCCTCGACATCCACTCATCAGCGAACATACACGACTATCTATCGAAGTACTCGCAGCAATCATCCGCACTAAATCATAGGGAATCAGACACACGCGGCACACAACACTCTCCGCTATCGCTGCTGTCATCCACCAAAACACACCACAGACGGAACATTTATTAATTATTCAATTGAATCTATCTAATTACACTTATTAATAATTATTATCTGATTATTATTATTATCATTAATTATTTATTATTATTATTAATTATTATTATATTTATTATCTATATTTATATATATTAGTATTATTATTATATTAATATTATTATTATATTATTTATCTATTATTATTTATTATTATTATTATTATTTATTATTAGTATTATTATTAGGATAGCTTGGTTTTTATTTATTATTATTATCATCATTCATATATTCATTTATTCATTTATTATTATTATTATATATTATTATGTATATTA
>JABUQX010013311.1:32500-41392 GCA_015478945.1 Trachelipus rathkii
ATATATATATATATATATATATATATATTATATATAATATATATATATATAATATACTATATAGTATATATAAATATATATATAATATAATATATTTTATATATATATTTATATATATTAATTATATATATATATATATAGTATATATATATATATATATATATATATATACTTATATATATATATATATATATATATAATAAATATATACATATATATAATATAATCATATATATATATATATATATATATATATATATATATATATATATATATATATATATATATATATATATAGTATATATATATATATATATATATATTATAATATTATATATATATATATTATATATATATTATATATATATATTATATATATACTATATATATATATATATATATATATATATATATATATATTTATATTATATACTATATAACGTATATATTATATATATATATATATATATATATATATATATATATATATTTATATTAAGTATATATATATACTATATATATATATAATATATATATATATATATATATATATATATATATATATACTATATATATAGTAATATATATATCCTGTACGCATATTTTTAGATACTAAACAGCAATTTTACTATATAGTATATATATATATATATATATATATATATATATATATATATATAATATATAATATATACTATATATATACTATATATAGCATATATAATCCTGTGACGACCTATTTAGATACTAGAAACAGCTAATTTTTACCACTACCTATGTACGCATATATATATATTCTACCTATCTATATAGATATATATATACTAGTCCTATTATACAAAGTACACGACATACAAATACACATGCTAATCATATAAATCTCACTAATTATATAATATACTGAGTAGTGATATCCTAGATATTTAGATACTAAAACAGCAATTCTTTACATATCCGATAGCCTAAACTAAGTATGATCACCCAATAATATATAATAATAATATATATATATATACTACCACCTAGCTAACCTACTACTTATAGATAGCGGGGACCGGCTATCCAGACTAAGCAGCTATTCACTATACTATAATCATATATAATAGTATAGTATAAAATATATCATACTATATCTAGCTACTAATCGAATCACTATATATCCATAGGCTACGAAATCCTGAGTGAGTCAATCTACCCTACCTAATAATTATATATATATACTATATATACTGAGTCTAGACTATGATAGAGCTAAATTTCAAGTTATTACAGAGAACTTTACGATTTCATTCCATAGAAGTATTAATACTCTTTTAAAAATAAACATCTTATCAAATTAAGTCTTTTCTCGATCGGTTATTAGTATCGCCGAGCTTTTTGAGATGATCGTTGTGCGATGTCGAAGCGCGATTTTCTGCGAGATAGCAAGCTAAAAACTGTAGCTACTTTACTAAGTATTGGAACAAAAAGCTCTCTTTCTTCCAAAAATTAACAATCGTCGAAATCAGATTGTCTGCTTATATTTTTGTCCTTTTTGATATATATTTTCTTGTAAAGTTGAGTTTATTGGTATATATAGATGAATCATTACAGATTGATTCACGCTATCGCAAGTCACTATCGCTAGACTTGTTAAGTAAATTGTCAAACATGCATATACGAGATGTACTTGAAATATATATAATCATGGCTAAAGTTTTCGAAGGAAAATGGTCTTAGATCTCAGCCTTTCACGTAGTTTAAGTTGGTGATTACTACAGTAACGTCCGCCGTTCCGGGCATTGTCATATTTTCCTTAAAAAAGTTTTCTATACCATTAATAATAATTCCCAAGTCGAATTTTTAAATATTTTTTTTCTAAAATTTGGGCGTCCAAGATGTTGACATAAGAGACAAATTGGGTTTTGAACGTAAGGGATTAGTCTTTGATTAACTTCATTTTGGATTTGTTCTTTAGCCTTTTCTGTTTCTTCATGCAAATCTTCTATTGCTGATAACTGAGAGCTTATAGCATAAACAGTTGGAACAATTATCGAAGATGTAGGATATTTACTTCCACACAAAATTTGCGATGCTTCTTTGAAAGGTCTCAGAATTTCTTGCAAATTCTCTAAAATTATTTTTTCATTTGCTTTTATAGCCAGTGATGGAAGTTTTAACTTCAAAGCTGCAATTTCTAACTGCTCTGCCTTGACTGACAGCCTTCGTCTATCATAAGGTAATTGAACTATTCCATCTTGTATTACAATCTCTCGTAATTTGTTTGACTTATGATGAAGTATTTTTTCTGATTTATAGATTGCTTTGTAGTCATTCCAAATTTTTGAAAATCTTTTGAATAACGTTGCAATATTTCGAACTTTATCAACAATGTTTGATGTAAATGTTGAATTTTGTGGTTTTGGAAATAAAACGGGATCAATACAAAGGTTTATACTATAGTATGTGCAATGCAAGGTAATCTTTTTATATTCAATTTCTGACATGCTTTAATAACATTTGTTCCATTATAAGTAACAGCAAAGGAAGGCATTCTAAATTTAAGTTCTTGAAAACACTTTGATATTGAAGCACTTATGTTATCACGTGTATGAGATTCATCACATGGAATGAATCCGATACAAAAAACACGCAATTTCCAAGTTACATCAATTGAGTGTGAAGTTAGGACTAAAAACTGACTTTGATTTTTGGTGCATGTCCATAAATCGAATGTTACATTAAAGTGATTAAACTTACCATCTTCGGACTGGCTTGACAACATACTTTGAATTTTTTGTCTCATGTCGTCGTACAAACAATTTATATGATTCGTTGCAATTGCTCTTCGTATCGGTTTCCTAATATATATATATATATATATATATATATATATATATATATATATATATATATATATATATATATATATATATATATATATATATATATATATACAAAGCGGGGGGTCATAGTAAAAAACTGAAAGAGGAAACGCCGCAAACGTATCAATTTTCACAAATTAAACCTACTGATTTAAAGAATGTTGAAAATAAATGTGCAGGATCATCCAGCTCACATTACGCCAAATTGTCTGACAAACTTTTATTTTTTGTTTTTTTATATCTCCGGTTAGGAACGTCGGATTTAAAAAAAACTTCACAGGAAGACGTAACCTACCTAACCTAACCTAGAATCAACCTGTGAATTTTTTTTAAATGCGACCTAACTAACCTGAAATAAAAATGAATTTTTTTTTCTATTTCACCCCTAGAACATCTTTATATGTCCCATATGTTATTTTTTTTTAAATCCGAAGTCCCGTTCCGTGTCACCGTTACTATACTTTGTCATATATATATATATATATATATATATATATATAAAATTACTTAACAGCCACAGGTTATGATAAGTTATATGAGTTCAAACGCTATTATATTCGATATATATATATATATATATATATATATACAGCAGTTATATATATATATATATGTATATATATAGTTATATATATATATGGTAAAAACTTACTCTTTAACAGCCACAGGTTAATACTGAAAATTATTAAATGTTCTTTATATCAAACAAAACCTTGTATAAAAAGGAAGAATTTTAGGAGTGAACTGCAATTTTTGGTAAAGTAATTAATAATTTTTATTATTATTATTATTTACGAACTTCTTTTTACTGCGTAATTCAAATTCCATATTATATACTACTTGGATGTTGTACGGCTGACGTTTTCTATGATTAGGAAATAAATTAAAAGATGACTTCAATATTTTTAATTTAATTTAAAAAACAACAATTTCCTAAGTTTTCGTGAACTAAGCTAACCTAACCTAACCAAATCTAACCTAACCTAACCTAACCTAGCTGAAGCTAACCTAACCTAAAAAAAAATCCATTTCGCCCCTAGAACATCTATTTACGTATCATAGGGTCTACCTGTGAAATTTTTTTTGAAATCTGACGTCCCGTTCCGCGTCGGCGTTAAGTAAGTTTGTCATATATATATATATAGCAGCATATATATATATATATATATATATGTTGTTATACAGCAAGGTTGCTGGAAGCATATATGCTGGCGGGTTGGCATAAGAGCATAGCATAGCGTTAGCAGTATAAGGCATAAGGCTGGGCTGGTTACAGAACGTTATCCTAAATTAGGCATGTAACTAGAAACTATAACATCTACAACACGAAAATAAATATCATTTTATTAATCAGAAGACATTACCGCAGGAATTTAAAAATAAAAATAACGTTTTTTAAAAATTAAAAATTGTTAAAAATTTTGAAAATATTACAGTTTTTTGACAATTCGATGATGCCGCTCACTACGACTGATGACGGAAAGTTGCCAAATGTTGAATTTTTATTTTTTTTAAAACGGACAAATACCCACGGGTAAACAAGAACGATAGATAGAGTCGGGGTTTCTCGGCCTAGGGGGACGACGAGGGGGACTTCGTCCCCCCCTCTGTCCCTCCGTCGGCTCGAACCCCCTAAGAAGGATATAAAAAGAAAAAAATAATATTTTCTCAAATTATATTATAAAGCGACATTTGGCAACTTTTTCTCTCGAGACTGCAGCTTTCAAGGTCTTTCAAGTCGATCAGAGCCTGCACTTTTTACTAATATTAATATGGAGTTATTAATAAATATTAGAATTATTTTTTTTAATTTCTGCGGTAAAAATGTCTCCTGATTAATAAAATGATATTTATTTTCGTGTATATGTTATAGTTTTTCTAGTTACATGCCTGAACTTTGGATGCTGGCCATATATACATATTATTAAGGTTGCTATAGCAGTTGAAGAGCAGCTATTGTTGTTATTAAGAGGTTGTTATTATTACTATGATATTATTGTTATTGATGTTATTATATATATATATATATATATATTATGCTGATATATATATGTATTATTATATGGTTGGTTATTACATATATATATCAAAGTGGCGGCTCGTATTCAAAATTCTTGAGTATAAGCAAAATATATGATATTATGGCGGGTTATTATTGGGTTATATATATATATATATATATATATATATATATACATATATATAGCAGTTATATATATATATATATATATATATATATAAAACCATGCGTAAAACACTCAAAAAAACGATGAACCCTTTAATAAAACATATCAAATATCAATTCAATATCCCCTTATTTATAAAACTAAGAGTTCAATTTATTAAAAGAGCACAAAATCAGTAATAAATTAATATTTAGTAAATAATATGAAAAGTTATTATTACAAACTCCAACTCCACACAGAAACATTTTCCATCAATAACATGAAAATAAAACTACTGGTCTGCTGAGGCAAATTAGCTACTAGCTTAGAAGGAGTCTGACTCAAGTGAGTATGGCATACTCTCGTTGGAAGAATGAGTCAATTATTCTATATGAAATTATGAATTAAATAAGTCGGTATAAGAGATGATCAAGTTAGCATAAAATTATTAATTAGTTAATTATTATTGTTATATTATTAATAATATTATTATTATTTCTTGCTAATGTAATTTAAATTGGGACTCATTAAAAAAAAGGACTGTTAAGTGAGTCGGTTGGCAAATAAAGTTGCCTATCCATATAGGAAAAGGAACTATTTTTTTGACTTTCAGAGAAGTAAGAGTTGCCACAAATCGCTAATATTAAAAAGGGAATCGAGTAGAAATTTCAGTCGGCGGCTTATCAGTGAGCCTTCGAACTAAAATCACATATACACACAATAAATAAATACATATATATATATATATTATTATTGTTATATTGTTATTATATTATTATTACATATATATATATATATAAAGATATATATATTATTGGCTAAGGTGCAGTTGCTACATATATGCTATTATAAGGTTATTATTGCTGGCTGATCCTTTCAAATATTTTTGGTTCCCCCACTCAAGGCAAGCAGGCGTTCGCTCACTCCTGCCCAACTCAAAGCTTCGCCACTGATATATATATATTGCTATATATATATATATATATATATATATATATATATATATATATATTGTTGATATATATATATATATATATATATATATATATATATATATATATATATATATATATAAAAAAATAAAAGTAACAACTTTAAGAACAGATTTTATATTTTACTCAAGAAAAACAATAATTCAATAACTAAATACTTACAAAAAAGCAGGAGATTCTACCGATCGAAATGACATCAGATCAGCGGCCACCCATTCTACAATAGCTTGATCAATTAATTTTTTCCTTCTGGAATTCATCTCTGTTTTTTTCACTTTTGAATCAGAATTGGTTTTAAAATAAGATCCCACACTAGAACGTTCATTTTCATTTTTAATTTTCTTTTCTAATTCGTTGTAAAGTGGTATATGATTTCGTCTTAAATGCCTTCTTAAATTGAAAGGCTTTTTATTGATTTTTGAAAAACACAAACGGCATTTTCTTTTATCTGATTTCCCAGTTTTCTCATAGCAGTCGACAAAAGTTTTCCATTTGTAATGTTCTGGCTGCAAAGTATTTTGTGATGTTTCCTGAACAGACGTCCCACTCCATGAGGTTGAAGGTACTTCCATAGTGGATGGTACTTCGTCCAAGTCTGAGGCACTTGAAGACGTCATTTTATTTTTACCTTTACGTTTGATTATTTTGATAGGCTATATTTTTAATCAACGTAGTTTTTTTTCTTAAAAAGTTAAAATAAATATCAGAGATATTTAGTTTTTTGACAAAAAGATACTGTAATTCAACATATAATTAAACAATAATTTTCTGTGCTAGAATACAGCTTACAATTTGAAATATTTACAGCACAATGATATATATATATATATATATACTATATATATACATATATATACCGAATTTTTAAAATTGAATCTGAAAGGCCCAGCACCGCGCACCGCACCGCACCGCACCAAAAAGCTTGCACCGCGCACCGCACCGCACCAAAGTTGCACCGCGCACCGCACCGCACCAGTAACTAAAAAAATTCTCGCACCGCGCACCGCACCGCAATCGAAATTTACAGCTCGCACCGCGACCGCACCGCACCGCACCGGTGCGTTTGCCAAATCTCTAATATATATATATATTCTATATATATATATATACAGTATATATATATATATATATAATATATATATAAAAATATTGTTTTTATATTATATATATTTATATATATATATGTGAGTAGTTATATATTATATAATAATATTATTACATGGTTATATGAAGGTTGTTAAGTTATATAATACATGAGCATGTTATATGTTGGTTGTTATGGTTATAGATATATATATATATATTGGTGTTATATATGTTGTTATATATATTTATATGATCGGTTTCATCTGGCACTTCTTGAATGTCGAAACTCATACAAACTGCGAATCTTGATTGTATTTTCTTCTCTCGCTTTCTCTCTCTTTCTTCCCTTCTTTGACTTTGGAACCTGATCCACTTATGCTAATAACCCACTCCACCCTTCATTACTCATTTTATTTTGAAAGAGATCTGAGGTAGCAGCAAGTAATTCCGCTTTAGGGCAGCCTTGGTCCAACTACCCTCCAACCTTTCGAATTTCTAATTAGGGCATTCATTGAGAACGTGGTTGTTGTTTTGTCACCTCAAAAACGCAGTTTCTTTATCTTCCTACTTCTGACATAGTCAGTCCTCAAACAACTACAATATATCTTTTTCGAAAATACACAACTCAAACCTTTATCTGTCCTTAATATTCTTGGTGTTTCCTTTTCTGTTGGTTTTAATTGGAAGGATCACATTATTACTTCTCTTTCTAAAAAAGATTCTTCTACGTACGAGGCTTGGTGTCCTGAGCCTTCAGAATTTCTTGACGCAACTCTGGTTACTTGCTATTTATAGGTAGGGGTGTCGTTCACCCCTTTATGAAGTATGCCTCACACACCTGAGGTAATTCTACTTATGCACCAGGCTTCTTTTATCTAATACTCATCCTTTATCTGTCCAATTATCTGACTGCAGACTAAACAGCTATGCTCATTACATGTACTCCACTGGTAAAGTCTGAGACACATTTTCCTTTACCTATTTTCTCAACTATCTTTGATTTGCAAACTTTCAAACGCCACAGATCGGAACATATAATTAAAACCTCGAAATATTGTAGAAGTTTTAAAACATTTGTTATAAAATAATTTATCAGTTAAAATATATTTGCAAGACTCTTCTAAGCAAGTAAAAACAATCTCTCTCTCTCTCTCTCTCTCTCTCTCTCTCTCTCTCTCTCTCTCTCTCTCTCTCTCTCTCTCTCTCTCTCCTCTCTCAATATCAATAATAATAATAAACACACACACACACACACACACACACACACACACACACACACACACACACACACACACACACACACACACATTTAGCAACACACATTTTTGCACAAGCATATATATATATATATATATATATATATATATATATATATATATATATATATATATATATATATATATATATATATATATATATATATATATATAAATACATATATACAAAGGAAAACAAAACATAATCCACATCAAGGTTGACATGCCTCAATTCATGGCGTTTGAAAGTGAATTAGAGAAAGGAATGGAAAAAAAGTGTTTCAGATTTTACCTGTAGAGGGGAGTCAAAGAATTGGAATGGTAGTCAAAATTTAAAGGGAAGGGAATGAGATTGTGGTCAAGACGAGTAACAATGAACTCTGTTTACATGGTGTAGTGTATATATATATATATATATATATATATATATATATATATAATGTAAAGGGCGCACGAAAACGCGAAAGCGTTTCTCACGATAAATGCGAAAACGGTTAAACACCCAGATCTAACTGGAACGAAGTACAAC